>JADBJO010005302.1:31970-34470 GCA_016801955.1 Conus betulinus | reverse complement strand
CAAAAAGGGGGTAGAGCATCTCTACGGTTGTTTCTAGGTCTGCCTTGAGTGCTTCTGCAGGGATGTTGTCTGGTCCTGCCGCCTTGCCGTTCCTCAGTAGCCTGATGGCTTTCCTGATCTCCTCTCGTGTTGGTTGCTTGCTCGCAGTTGATGTCTAGGTTTCTGTCGGCTGGATCGATGTCAGGGGGATTTGGAGGGACCGGTCTGTTTAGTAGCTCTTCAAAGTGCTCTGCCCATCTGTTCAGTTGTTGCTCTGTTCCCTGGACAGTGTTTCCTTCCTTGTCCTTGATTGGTCGCTCGGGTCTGCTGTACTTCCCTGATAGTTTCTTGGTGGTGTGTCGTACAGCTGCTTCATGTTGTTACTGGCTGCTGCTTCCTCTGCTTCTCTGCCAGGCTGTCAACACATACTTCCGCTTATCTGCTCTTGCGCTATTCTTCACTTCTCTGTTGGCTTTTGTGTAGTTTTCTTGTGCTTTGGCCTTTGCTGCCCTTGTTCGGCTGTTGTTTACTGCTGCCTTCTTCTGCTTTCTCTCCTGTATTTGCGCAGTGTGTCTGCTGATATCCATTCCTTCTGTTGGTGTCTCTTGGGGCCCACTACTTCCTGACAGGTTGATGTGAGTGTCTCCTTCACTTTTTGCCAGTGGGTCTCAAGATCAGTCTCTTCCTCAAGTAGTTCTTGTAGCACTTGGTATTTGTTGGTGAGGGACAGATTGAAATCTTCTCTAGTCTTTGGGTCTTTCAGTAGGCTGAGGTTGTACTTCTGCCTCTTTGTAGTTGGTTTCATCCAGTTCTTCTTCAGTTTCATCTTCAGCCTGGTGACCAGTAGGTGGTGGTCAGATGCAACGTCCGCTCCTCTTCTCACCTTTACATCCTGTAGGGACCTCCTGAATTTCTTGGCCATACAGATGTGGTCAATTTGATTTCTCTGTTGTTAGATCTGGTGATACCCAGGTGGCCTTGTGTACTCTTCTGTGAGGGAATATGCTGCCACCAATGACCAGGTTGTTCATCGCACAGAAGTCTGCAAATCTCTCGCCATTCTCATTTATCTCTCCCAGTCCGTGTCTTCCCATCACTTCCTCGTACCCGGTGTTGTCTTGTCCGATTTTGGCATTGAAATCGCCCATGAGGATGTTGACATCTCTTTCTGGGTACTTGGCTATGACGTCCTGCAGTCTGTCGTAGAAGCGGTCTTTTGCTTCTTCATCGCTGTCTGTGTTGGAGGAGCATAGCACTGGATGACATTCATTTTGATCTTCTTCTTCTTAGTTCTGAAGGATGCTGCAATGATTCTTGGTCCGTGTGCTTCCCATGCTATCAGAGCTTGCTGAGCAGGTCCAGACAGCATGAGTGCTACACCTTCTGTGTGTGGAGCGTTGTCTTCTTCATGTCCGGAATACAGCAACATCTCTCCGCTGAGTAGTCTCTTTTGTCCTGACTGTGTCCAACGGGTCTCACTGATTCCAAGCAGTGTGAGGTGGTAGCTTTTCATTTCTGCTGCTACTTGTAATGTTTTTCCCGTCTCATACATGGTCCTCACATTCCATGTTCCGACTTGATGGTCCTAGTCGATAGAAGGGGGGTCGGCCTTGTGGCTTCCATTGACTCACGCTTTCACCACATGGCGTCATACATCCTCTTGAGAGGGACCCTTCCTCTCCCAGGGTAGAAGTTCCCATTCCTTTTTCCCTTTTCTCTCCCCCCCCCCCTCCCTCCCTCAAACGGTCTTTCGTTATCTATCCCTCTCTTTATCTATCTCTCTCACCCTTTCTCTTTCTAACACTCTCTGTTCCGCCCCCCCCCCCCCCCCCCCTTTTTCCCTCTTATCTTTCTCTCTCCTTTTCTCTCTCTATCTCACTTTCTCTCTCTCTCTCCCTATCCCTCCTTCCCTTTCTCCATGTTTCTCCCTATCTCTGTCTCTTTCTTTTTCTCCCCTCCCTATCACACACTTCTTTCTTCTCCTTTCTCCGCCCCCTGACCCTCTCTCATTTTAGAAGGAATATCTTTTTAAGTCTCATTTTGCTGCTCGTGGCCTTACCTGTTTTCCTTCTTTTTTGTGTGTGTGCGTGTGCTCCAGGTCCTGATGAAGGTCGTAAGACCGAAAATTTGACAAATCAAAGGACATATTAAAGAAAGAACAAGTGCTGAGGGCCAGTTCTTGGAATAAATCCGCAAGGGACTAAATTACAATAAACTAATAAATTCCAAGGGTAAGTACCGAGCACCATTCCAGCAAACTTACAGAGCAGCTTGGTGTTGCAATGACTGCAAGAAATATTGAATTATAAACAAAATTATATCCAAAAGAAAAAAAAAGGACACAAGAACAACAAGCTGTCGCAGTTTTAATGGAATGTTCGGCTTTATTTGCCTTCTTCAGCACATGACATCCTCCCTGAGTGCCAGCAGGTAAGGTAGTGAGGGAAGAGACGTAAATATTTCAATATGACGTAATATAAAACAAATTACGTACTAGAATGATACGTAACTCGACAGACGT
>JADBJO010005302.1:24470-29470 GCA_016801955.1 Conus betulinus | reverse complement strand
ACCCCATCCCTCCCGCCTACTAAGACTCCCACAGAAGCAGGAAGGATATATATATGCGGCCTTTCTCTCCTGTTGCTTCTGGGCCTCTGTTACATACTAAGCCCCCTCCCTACCGGTCCCTGATTCCAGCCATTTTTCTGACATATCTGTTCACTCATTGTCTATATTACCTGGGACCCGCGCATAGTGGCCCTGTGGCGTGGATGCTGTGTGAGGGATAGTTGGTACGCAAGTGACACGTCTTTGATGAAATGAACAGCGGAATCACCACGTCCGCTTAGATTATGTTTTGAACGTTAGATTAGGTTTCGTTATCGCAGACAAGACATTTTGGAACGTCGGCACTGCGTGGTCCTTTCAGCTCCACACCTTCACTCTCTCGCCTCTCTCTCTCTCTCGCTCTCCATCTCTTTCCCTCTCACATGCCCCATCCCATCTCTCTCTCTCTCTCTCTCTCTCTCTCCTCACCACACACACACCACACGCATACACACACACACACACACACACACACACACACACACAACACGCACGCACGCACACACACACACACACACACACACACACACGCATCCACACACACACACACACACACACACACACACACACACACACACACACACACACACACACACACTTCACCTCCCTCTTTGTCTCTTCCTCTCCCTGTTTCTCACACACGCTTCCTTCAGTCCCAAACGCTTTCAGAATTTCATGAGACAGTATCCTTCAGAAGCAACAGACGGTGAAACCCATTATCTCCCCCCCACCCCACCCCCAACTCCACCCCCCTCCCACCATCCCATCCCCCTCCCGCGACCCACACACCCTCCACCCTCTTTCTCCCCCCCCCCCCCCCCCTTCCTGTCTGTCGGCGGGTTCACCTGTGCGCAGTGGAGGCACATACCCCTGCTGGTCAGCTGGAGAGATGAGGATAGGGAGGAAGAGAATCAGGTCATTTCACAGGTGAGGAGGCGGAGGAGGTGGGGAGGTGGGGAGGAGGGGGGTGGGGGAGGCAGAGGCTGGGAAGGGAGGGGGGTGGAGGGTCAGAGAGAGAGAGAGAGAGAGAGAGAGAGAGAGAGAGAGAGATTACTTTCCAAAACGCGGCTGGGCCATTTCTTTCAGAATCCCTGCCTGCCTGCCCACTGGGTGCGTGAGTTTGTCCACACCCCGCCATGGAGAAGAAGAGCAGTCAGATAGGCCCGGTTAGTAATTGCGCAGCGCTCGCCCCTGCCTGACACCGCCTTTGATTAATCTCTCAACTTAACGAGCCACGACGGACGGACAAGAAGGCAATTTAGGTACCCTTGAAAGCCCCCCCCCCCCCCCCCCCCCCCCCCCCCCCATCCCCTTACCTCCCCGCCCCAATCCTTCCTCTCTTTCCTCCCCCATAATCGACACAAAGAATACTTAACGGTGGTTTAAGGCTTCTTCAAACAAAACTAACTACCCCCAACTTTAGACAACCCAGTACCCATTGAAGCCCCCCTCCTTCCTCTCTTCCCCCCTCGCTACTCCATTCCCCCAGTCCCCCGATCCCCTCCTTCCAAAAGGAGACACTATTCCCGTTGCCCCTGTGTGATGGGAAGGTGTGATAGACCCACCCGACCGCCCCCCCCCCTATACGCCCCCTCCCCAGGAATTCATCCCCCTGGGTGTCCTGATATCCCGATGACACCCACACACGTACACCTGATACAACACACAACTACGCGCCCCTGCCCTTTTAAACCCTGATCCCCCTAGAAAGGCGACTTAACAACATCCTCTAATACTCCGCCCGAACTCCCCATCTATCTACAGTGCAAACACTACACCCCCCCCCCCCCCCCCCCCCCCCCCCCCCCATCCCCAGCTTTTAACGGGCCCTGTTCGACGGATATGACGGTCGGTTGAACTTTTGATCCCGCTCTGACCTTTGTTGTGTCAAGTGATAGGGCGTCGGGTAGAGGAGTGTGTCTGTGGTGGGTGGGGGGTGGTGGTAGTGGAGTGGTGGATGGTTAACGGGGAGGGCGGGGTGGTGTGGAGGGGGGCGGAGGTTCCGGTTGGGTGGTAGGGAGGCCGGCTTTGGACACTTGTGGCATGGTGGTCAGTCCAGAATGGAGGGAAAGGGGGTGGGTGGTGGGGAGCCTGGGGGGGGGGGGGGGGGGGGGGGGGGACTCTTCCATGTCGGAGTCAAGACATATTGACATACATTCATATAGGAGGAATTTGGATTTTCAATTAAACATCTTCTCGGTTCATGAAATCAATGGACAGGGGAATAAAACTTTGTTTAAATCTGACACTTCTGCATTTAACCGATCGATATCTTCGTCCTGACTGAAGAAGGTCATACTGATTTGCAAGAACGTGGGTCTGGTCACACGTAATCTTCTTCGCTTTACAAACAACACGGCACCTGTATAGCTCACTCAGACTTTTTTGTCTCTCACCAACGATTTTTTCCTCCCACGTTCACCACTTTCTCAAGCACATTTCTGCTCTTCACAGTCACACCCACCATACCAACACATAAATGAGAAAGTTAGAACAGATTCCAAGAAGCATGAATAAAATGTCCGAAGAATGTCAGTATTATTCACATGAAATGATCGCAGCTTGCGAAGACAATATAATCTGGTTTGACATTTTTTGTGGACATACTCAACATGGGATTTAAAATTCAGCTTATTATCTATAAAAGTTCCTAAATATTTGTATGATTCAACACGTTCTACTTCAGCACCTTTGATAAAAAGTGGTGGTACAGCTTTTGGGATTCTTTCTAAAATCAATCAACATTTCTTTCGTTTTTGTTACATTCAGATCAAGATAGTTATGATCGCACCAGTCAACAAATCTTTGAACCTCCTTGAAGTAAACAGAATCAGAGTTGGAAAGATCCCAAAGTGCTGAGTCATCTGAATATTTAATGTACAAAGTTGAATCACTTCCTGAACAATCATTTGTGTACAGAGTAAAAAGCACTGGTGATAAAAACAGTACCCTGGGTGCGCCCAGTTGAAATGACTCTGGAAAGACGAAACAACACTTTTGATATCGAAACAGACTGTGTCCTCTGTGTAAGAAAATCAATTATCCAAAGAATGAGCTTGTTACCCACATTTATGTTAATGAGTTTCTTTGCCATCAGATGTGGTTGTATGGTGTTGAATGCTGATGAGAAATCAATAAAGAGAATGCGTACAAGGGAGGCAGTTTTTTCGAGGTGTGAAAAAGCATGATGGAGAAGTGTGAGTGTGGCATCATCTGTTGATCTGTTCTGTTGGTATGCGAACTGAAACGGGTCTTGGTACTGTGTAGTATCTTTTAAAACATAACCGAGGACAATTCTCAAGACATTTCATTGCAACAGATGTGAGGGCAACTGGTCGGTAATCATTTAAACAGCTTGGGTTGCGTTTTTTTTTGGGAACAGGACATACAGTGGCATTTTTCCATAAAAACAGGAATTATACATTCTCTAAGTGACCAGGTAAACAAACGACTGTAAACATAGGAGAGCTGAGAAGCACACACCTTCAACAATTTTCCACAGATATTATCAGGGCCCATTGCCTTTCTCACACATTTAAACGTTTGAAAAAAAACTGAACATCATTTTCCTCAATCACAACAGAATCACTTCCATCAACATCGTTTTTAACATTGCTTTGGAGTTCTTCCTTCACTTCCTTTAATTCTTTACTAAAATCTTTATCATCAAATCTACAGTAAAAATCGTTCAGCTTTTCTGCAAATTGCTTCTGTTCTTTTGCTGTTTTTTTGTTACTAATATTTTGGTTTGAACATTTTCTGAACCTGATAAAACCTTTATTCCTTTCGCATATTTCCATTCTGGAACATGTTTTCAACTTTTCTCTTGTAAGCTCTCTTTGATTCTTCAATCTCCGTTTGCAGTTTCTTTTGTACAACCTTACGATCGCTTTTTATTGCCTGATTGAAAAAGCTCTTTTTTTTCATTTTAGAGTTTATTTTCAGAGATTTTGTAACCCAAGGTTTGTTGTTGGGAAAATTTTTGATAGTTTTAGTAGGTACAATCATGTGTTCACAGAAAGAAATGTAGCTGGAAATAACATCGGTGGCTTCGTTAATGTCAAAACTAGAATTCAAAAACAAATTCCAATCTGTACATTCAAACAAGCCTGTAATTCATCAACACTTTCTTGTGTCCAACACTGCACTTGCTTTTTAGTGATAGGTTGTGTGTTTTCACTTTTGGTCTGTAAGCTGGCAAGAGATGAATTTTATCCTTTCTTGTAAAACATGACACATACTGTTTAAAAGAAGGCAGGCTTGAATTGAGTCACAGTCATTAAAATCTCCGAGGATAAAGCACGGTGCGTCGGGTGACATGGCCTGCAGAGCGTGAACAGAGTCCGTGATTTCTGCAGCTGCACGTACAGTATTTGCGGATGGTGGCACGTAAACAACAGTCATGAAGAGCTGTCCCGAACTCACGTGGCAGGTATTTCGGATTTCGGTTCGCAGTGACACACTACTACTATTACTACCACCTGCTACTACTAACCGCGACAAATATTGCTAACACCAACCACCACCGCCCATCCAACCCCACCCACCCCACTAAACCACATTCTGCTAGTGAACACACGAAAGCAACAGCTCCCTCACTCGTCTGTTCCTCATAATACGACATTTGTCGGGTGCGACTCGATTTTCGCGGCTGCCCATGTTGTTTCCGATTTCATCATGTTAACGGAGCGCAGCACGCATCACATCCTCCTGCACTGCGCCGCGGAACCACCCTCCCTTCACCTCACCTCTGCTTCGCGTCACGGTGCGCATGGTTTCAGGGAATGGAAAAGAAAGAAAACAGAAAGACAAAAAAAAATCGGAAGCTGATCTCGTTGATGAGACCTTGGCGGTGGATTGAATGAACCTGACGCGATGGCGCTTGGGGGGGTGCGCAATGGATCGAACTCATGGCGCCTTTCTCAGATCATGAGGGGGGTTGTTTCCCTTTTTTTATTCTC
>JADBJO010005302.1:17500-23767 GCA_016801955.1 Conus betulinus | reverse complement strand
AAAAAATGAAATATTATCGAGAACTAATATCGTCAAACCAGAACCCAAATTGCTATGGAGAGCTATTAACGAGCTTACAAACAATCAATCTTCAAAATCAACTGTAATTAAAGACATCTCTGTCGAACAGCTGAACACCCACTTTTGCACTATTGCCAATAAAATTGTCACGACAGATTCATCCAGATCAAACGACCCTTCAAAAACTGAAACAATATTGCCAAGATAAAAACATCAAGTCTGAACTTTATATTTCACCCATAACAGTTTTTTGAAGTTTATCACTACCTAACGCACCTAAAACAGTCAGGTACCTGCGGGGTGGATGGCCTAGACGGCAAAATCCTCAAACTATCAGCTCCAGCAATTACAGATACGTTAACATACGTCTTCAATTTATGCATCGACAATTGTGGTGTCCTATTCATTGATTTCAAAAAAGCATTTGATGTGATAGACCATAACCTTCTTCTTAGAAAATTAAAATTGTATGGCTTATCCACAAAAACTCTTACGCTTTTTCACTCATATCTCACAAATAGACAACAATGTGTAAAAATTAATACAACTTACTCTTCATTTCAAACACTTTCCTATGGCGTCCCACAAGGCTCTATCCTGGGTCCCTTACTGTTCACAATTTACATCAATGATTTACCTCTCCACACATCCACCTGTGAACTCTTTGCTGATGATACAACAATACATACAATCATTCTGATGTTACTGTTCTTGCACAAACCTTACAAGAAAGTGCGAATGACCTCGTCAAATGGACTGAACTAAATCACATGTCGCTTCACCCTCAAAAAACTAAATCCATGCTCATCACAACCAGGCAAAAAAAGACAAAATCTCACTATTAAGTTTCCTCCTGTACATCTTAAAAATGAACCCGTTGAACAGGTTAAATACCTCAAAGTGCTAGGAATAACAATTGATAATAATATGAGTTGGCAAGCTCACATAACCTCACTATGCAAAAAAGTTTCACAGAAAATTTATCAACTCTCCAAAATCAAACGCTTCCTCGACCTGCATTCACGCAAGCTCTTTTTCCAGTCTCATATTCAATCATACATAGACTATGGATCTACTCTATGGGACTGTGCTAGCGCTAACACCCTCAAACCATTGTTAGCCTACACAAGCGAGCACTCAAATTAGTCCTCCTAAAAAGCAGTAGTAGTCTTCTGGACTCGGACTATAAAAAGATTCAAGTTTCTCCCCTTAAGTCTGAGATTAGAATACAACAAAGGGATCATAATGCACAAGATTGTGTCTGGGAAGGCACCCTCAACATTAGTTCACAGATTCTCAATAAATTCCTCAAGGACTCTACACAAACTACATGTCCCTGTTCCTAGAATTGACTTATTCAAAATCCAGTTTAACATATTCAGGTTCCCGTCAATGGAACTCGCTCCCTGAATCAACCAAACAACGCCAATGCATATCAACCTTCAAACACCATTACTTCAACCATCTTATGTGCCAGTACTTGCATACTCCACCATAAATCCACCACCAACCCACCACCCTCTTTGCCTTATGTATGTACCTGACTATTACGAAGTGTTTTTGTACTTGAAGTGTGTGTGTGTGTGTGTGTGTGTGTGTGTGTGTGTGTGTGTGTGTGTGTTTCCTACTACCTCCTGCCCTCTTGTCATTCTATCGATATGCTTATATTCTTATGTGACTCTCTCTCTCTCTCTCTCTCTCTCTCTCTCTCTCTCTCTCTCTCTCTCTCTCTCTCTCTCTCTCTCTCTCTCTCTCTCTCTCTCTCTCTCTCTCTCTCTCTCACGGTTCGGATGGAATAACTTGATTTATTATCCATATGACATCCCCTCCTACCCGTGGCGACTGGGCTATCATTATGCATGCCCCCCTCCATTTGTGCTTTATTTTCTATCCCCCCCCCCCCCCCCCCCCCTTTCATCTCATCGATTGTCTTGTATCATCTTTGGAATTTTTTTGTTTTTTTGATTGTTGTTGTTCTAAATGCTCTCTTCTTATCGCTCCACCACTCTCGCCTCTTTCTTCCCCCCTTCTCCTCTCTCTCTCTCTCTCTCTCTCTCTCTCTCTCTCTCTCTCTCTCTCTCTCTCTCTCTCTCTGCACCCTTACCCCACACTCCCTTCGCTCCTGCTCTCTCTCTCTGTCTGTCTGTCTGTATGTCTGTCTGTCTGTCTGTCTCTCTCTCTCTCTCTCTCTCTCTCTCTCTTTTCTCTTTTTTTTTTTCTAAATTTAATCCGTATTGTATTGTAGTTCTAGTCACTTTTTGCATGCTTCCTTTGTTACCTCATCTTATTTTATGTTGTTGACCCTACTCAGGGCGAGGACTGGATGTAAAAAAGCACATCAGTGCTTATCTTTTATCCTCGTAATAAAGACAACTCTCTCTCTCCTCTCTGTCTGTCTGTCTCTCTCTCTCCTCTCTCTCTTTCTCTCTCTCTCTCTCTCTCTCTCTCTCTCTCTCTCTCTCTCTCTCTCTTAGTGCAATGGACTTTACATTCAATTTTGTATACTTCACATTGCTCTGTGTTCAATATTTGACTGAATGTCTTACATTATTTGTGTACGTATTTCATTTCATTAGAGTTATTATAATGTAATGTAATGTAATGTGAAAGGCTGTATACAGAGCGCTTTACCTCGCGAGAGCCCAAAGCGCATATTACAGAAAAACATGATAAAATTATAATTCTAATCTAAAGCGCGCACACACACACACACACACACACACACACACACACACACACACACACACACACACACACACACCGCCGAAAAACTCACATCTCTCAACTTGAATGACGAATGTTTTTTGTGTTTTTTTTTTCATTTATTCTTTTCGTAGCGTAGTCTCTAGATACACGAGGAGGAATGGATGAAAGTAAGTATATATTTGTTTATTCAGTATCCTCGAAAATACAGAATTTTGTCTTGTCCTCTCTCTCTCTCTCTCTCTCTCTCTCTCTCTCTCTCTCTCTCTCTCTCTCTCTCTCTCCAGCGCGTGCGGGCCTCGCAGGCTAAGTGGATACATTCTTCTTTTCATTCGGGAGTTCACTGGGTTCTATTCCCGGCTTGAGAAAGCCAGGTGAGATAGGTTTTTTTCCTTCGGAGTTACCCTCTATGCAGACTTCAATTAGCTAGCTTCAAGTCCTTCGCATAATGCTTTAATCCGAGGTCCCATGTACGAAAGCATACTCTTATAGAATATTTCATCATTAACATTAATGTACGCATGTTAAATTCTGACCCTTTATTCATTTTTTCAAGACACACATGGTGTTGTGTCCAGACATAATCCCGGAAGACGGAATATGGCTATCTTAATGTTTGAATTACAAAACGGTCGCATCTACAAAACTCGCACCAATGACACTTCGGAATTCTACCTGAGAAAAAGGAGAAAGAAAAAGTTATGGGGGGAAGGGTGGCGTGGGGGGAGGGGGGGGGGGGGGGGAAGAAATAAAAGAACAAGAGGAGCAAAAAGAGAAAAAAAAAGGCAAAAAGGAGAAGAAAAAAAAAGAAGAAGAAGAAGGAGAGAAGGAGAAGAAGAAGAAGAAGAAGATGATGATGATGATGATGATGATGATGATGATGATGATGATGATGATGATGATGAGAACAAGAAGAAGTCGTAGTTATCCTTATTTCGTAGAACGTGTTCTCACACACGGGGCCAGAGTTTTGTTGCTTTCAACGTCCCTCTCACTGCTTCGTCCCTCGCCCCTCGAGTCGATTTTCACGTTTAGGTCACGGGGACCAATAAAGACAGAGAAAAGAAGCGCCAAAGGGCCTTCACCGTATTGAAAAGCCTCTCATGGCAGATTGGTTCCAGTGTGAGACTGATTGAGGATAAATTTGCCTTTTAGCTCTGAAAGGGATAATGGCTCGAGCTACTTTAAGACTCTCCCCCCCCCTCTCTCTCTCGGCTCGATTTAGATGCAGATTCTGCACACTCCTTATGATTTAGATGCATATACGGGTGCTGCTTCTTCTTACCAAAGGGAGAGATTGTCATTTTTATGTGAATCGAGTTTCCCTGCTAACTGCCTGTAAACTAAACACTTACATCGTGCAACTGATAACTAGACATGCTGAAATCTCAAGGTGAACGCAATTTTGAGTTCAACTCTCCAAGTATGCTTTTTCACCGGTTCAAACAATAAGATAGGTTAAATTACTTTTCACTGAGCTGAAAAAAATAATACACAACTGGTTTTGATAATTAAAACAATTTGTGATGCAGCCTCCATCTCCGTTTGCAGCCATTTAGAAACAGAGGCTACAAGGAAATCAGTTTGAAATGAAAAATACAACATCTGTTCAGACATTTCATCTTTTCCCTCAAAGCAACATTCTGCACCCTATCCATCGGCTTCCGCCTATCTCTGTAATTTGTTCCGTGTTCTTAGCACAAAAAGCGATAACTGTAACAATGGCGAAAGGATTAAGTAGTTTGCGATAGTTACTGTCAAAGCAGTTTGAAGAGACGAACTTGTCTGGGCATCCATTTGGTTCTGTTGTTCGTCTTTTCAGTGTTCTGAACGGACGTTTATCAAACATAATTCACTGAGAGACATGTGGCCTTTTTCCCTGCTACCTTGATCAGAATCCATCCCATAATTTGGTGGCTTCGTCACAAGTTTACACTCCATTCTTCTACCACGTTTTATTAAAATCTGTTCACTGGTTTTGCTGTAATCTTGTTCACACACACACACACACACACACACACACACACACACACACACACAATATATATATATATATATATACATATACACATGTGTGTGTGTGTGTGTGTGTGTGTGTGTGTGTGTGTGTGTGTGTGTGTATGACCTCCTTGTAATGAAGGCTGAAACCACATTCCCTTTCTCCTTTTCTCTCTTAGCACCTTTTTTCCCCTCAAGGCCTGGCCAAGTGAGGGACAAGGAATGGAGGAAGAAAGGGAGATGGAAGAGGCCACAGACGAGAAAGGGGAGTGAGGTGGTGGTGAGGGGCAAGAAAGCAATCACTGGAGACTACGGTAAGAGCTAGCTAGCTGGGAGAGTAATGGAAAGAAGGGGGGGGGAGCAATCAGACCCTGACTTCCTTGGACTGCCTTGTATCACTTTTGTGTCGCAATAGGAGGCGTAATACTGGGTGCTTTTTTCCAGAGGTGCCTTCAATCAGTATTGCTTTGGCCTGCTTTTTCAGAGATGCCTACAGCGAACACAGCTGTGCCCTGTGTCTCCGTGTTGGGGTGTGTGCGTGTGGATGGTGGTAGTGAGGGGGGGGGGGATTGGATGTGTGTCTGTGTCTGTTTACGGGAGTAGTGTAAGAAATGGGTCTAGTCAACAATAATTTGGTCTTCCACCACTTGTCCTATCTCAGTGTGTGTGTGTGTGTGTGTGTGTGTGTGTGTGTGTGTGTGTGTGTGTGTGTGTGCATGACTGCGTGCATGCATGCATATGTATGTGTGTGTGTGTGTGTTTGTGTGTGTGTGTGTATGTGTAAGTGTGTGTGTGTGGTGTGTGTGTGTGTGTGTGTGTGTGTGTGTCTGTCTGTCTTGCGTGCTGTCTGTTGTGTGTCTGTATGTGTGTGTGTGTGCGCACGTACGTGTGTGTGTGTGTGTGTGTGTGTGTGTGTGTGTGTGTGTGTGTGTGTGTGTCTCCATGGTAAATTTTGACAAAGACATACTCCTCATTAAATATAGGCTTGAGCTTAATTCACCCTAGCATAATAATTAAAACTGTCAAGACCTTTCAAATTATTGCATGCGTGACGATGTTGCTGATTCATAATTGTTTTATAAATCTGCGATTGATGTTCTCAGCAGTAATATCAATATTACAAAATTGTTATTTTCTTACACATTATCATCATTTATACTTGTTGCTTTACTCACTAGTAAAAGATAAGTTGAATCATATATGATGGAAAACTGTAACAAATATCCAATTACATGTAGTCAAATTAGAACATGTAATGCCACTTCTGTTAAGCACAGCTGGTTACACGAATCAACATATTACTAAATGTGGAGCTAAACTTGACAACATATTATACATAGTAAACCATTATGCATGTTACGTCACAACATTCCTTCACGCCGATAATACGTAGATACTGAGACCACACTGTCGGACAGATATAGATCTCTGCAATGAACTTTTCACCTCGAGAGGCGCACATGTGGATCTGCAGCAGTAAGCAAGGTCAGAACATTCCAGAACTCTGCAGTCAAGAAGGGAGGAAAGGGTTTGGGGGCGAGGGGG
>JADBJO010005302.1:0-10000 GCA_016801955.1 Conus betulinus | reverse complement strand
CACTCACTCACTCACTATCACACACACACACACACACACACACACACACACACACACACACACACGCACGCACGCACGCACGCACGCACACACGCACGCGCGCACACACACACACACACACACACACACACACACACACACACACACATACACACACACTACCCCTCCGTGTTCGTTACTTTCTGTCTTTTTTTTTTAACCGCTCAAATATCCATAACCGCCCAGCATCAATCCACCCGTACGCACATACGCACGCTTACACAAACATGCACGCGCTGGCATGTCATCCCTCCGTATTTTCCTTTAGTACGGCTGTAGGGCGACAGCAGAAATCAATAATACCCCGCCCACCTCCCCTCCCCCCCTTTTCACTCATCCCAGCTCCTAAACTCTCCCTTCTCCTAACCGTACTACTGCTCAATAGTGCTTTCTGTCTCCCTTTTGACGTCATTAGGAAACTTATATAGCCCACACCTCACCACACCCTTTCCAATGGTCGTCGTTGTTTTGTAGGTTTGATCGTTTACACAAAACAAAAATGGAGAAAAAAAAAAAAAGAAAACAACAAAACCTCAAAGACAGTGTCTGTTCAGCTGTTGAACAGGAAGTGTAATGGGAGTATCTTCGTTTGGAAAAAAAATGAAGAAGGAATACAACAGTTTAAATGAAAACAAACGAATGGATATTTTATGTGTGACATTTTAGAGAGGTAGACAGACAGACAGACAGAGAGACAGATAGATTGACAGATAGGTACATAGTTAGGTAGGTAGGTTAGCAGACAGAGAGAGAGAGAGAGAGAGAGAGAGAGAGAGAGAGAGAGAGAGAGAGAGAGAGACTCCGGACAGCAACACAAAAAAAGATGATAAACCACATGCGCATGCACTTGCACACACACACATTCTCTCTCTCTCTCTCTCTCTTTCTCTCTCTCTCTCTCTCTCTCTCTCTCTGTCTCGCGCGCGCGCGCGCACACTCTCTCTCACACACACACACACACACACACACACACACACACACACACACACACACACACACACACACACACTGTAGCAGTGACGCGGGGAATGGTCAGCTAAGCACTCAAGATCTAAGCTGCCCGTTAGGTTCATGCACAGGTCAGACATCCGCTAATTTTGATACAGGAGCCCCTCTCCCCATCTCTTTCCCTTTTTTGTACTTCCAATTCTTATAGAACAGGGAGGACTGTACAATGGGAACGAAGAAAATGCTGTCTGTGAGTGTCTGTCTGTCTGTCTGTCCGTCCATGGTCAAAATGTGTTCCACTCGCTCCAGACAAAACTTCTGGGCCGACCTTTCTGAAAATTTGTAGATAATGTTCATTATGCGTCACGGGATGATGCCCGATGTTTTGTTTTAACCAGAATAGCCGTTACTAACGGCTGTAAATGATAATTTTGTGATGTACAGTTTAATCAATAATGGTTTATAAACTTAAGTGTAACCAATTACTGTAAGCTTCTCGGTAGTATGGTGGTTAGTATCCCCGCCTGTCACGCAGGAGACCAGCGTTCATTTCCCCGCCGGGGAGAGCAGCTTTTTTTTCCTTATCTCTTACATACAAAATTTCTACTACCAAAAGGGGAGAAAGCGCTATGGTGACTGATATACATATATATATATATATATATATATATATATATATATATATATATATATACAATAAACCAATAAATTCCAAGGATAAGTACCGAGCACTTATATATTAAAAAATAGGATGGTAAAAGGAAGTTTTAAAATCAACAGGTCTGTTTCGAGCGCTCGCTCTCCTCAGGATGGTTCTGGGTCGCCTACTGCCGGTGTTATATGGCCCGATGTCGCTGTTTGCACGTGCGGATTGGCTGCACGTGTTGTTCGGTTTTCAGGTCGTTTACAGTTCAGGGTGCGTTTGCTGACAACGATTTCCATTTGTGCCTGCAGTTGTTTACTATTTCTACTTTAGTATTTAGAGTTGCTAAGTATGGTTTGCATAGTATTAACCATTTTTCTGTTGAACATAGGTTGCATCTTTTTGAAATGTTATTGTATGGTGATGCCCTTTTTTTATGATTTTCCAGGATATGTTATAGTTTATTTTTTTTGTCTTTAAGTCTCCAAATATATTTGCTCAGTTCTGTTTGGTTTTTTGTCTTTTTCGTCGTTGTTGAATGACTGTTTATGGTTTGCGTATCTGGTTTTGAAGTGATTTTCAGTGATCCCTATGTATGTTTCTTTTTTCATTTTCTGATGTCACAGTGGCTTGGTATACAATGTTGTTATAGAGGCATTTGTTGCTTAAGGGACACTGTTCTTTTTTAGAAACAGACCTGCTGATTTTTAAAACTTCCTTTTACCATCCTATATTTTTAATAGATGTTGCTCCCCAAGGGGTTGAGCACTTTAAGAATTTATTAGGCATTTTAGTGGTATTTTTATATATATATATATATATATTTGTACTACTGTACTGGCAGTACGTTTATATGCTTTGCATCTTGTTATTGATTCAAATGTAAACCTTGCGCACTGTACTTTCATCGCTCAGCAGAGGTAGGGCAGCGTATATGGACTTGTCCGAACGCAGTGACGTCTCCTTCGTGAGACTGCTTAACAAAAACCGTTATTATGAAATTTGGATTTCTTAAATTAGACACCGTTATATACCCACGGACATACAAACTACGCAGAACCGCGTGTTCTGTTAAATATAGAATCAACGGACTGACAGAATTGTCATAAGACCTGGGGGTAGGTTAGCTTTAGAGCCAAAAATAAGCGAGCATTTGAAGGCATTCTTGCATGCCCTAGGGCTTTTGCTGACGTCATGACAGTACCACGAAGACACGGTGGAGATAGTGACTAGCGATCCCATTTCAGATCACCGCCCCGATCAGATGGACTGAGAGTGGAATAGGAATATAGCCGGCGATTTCGAAATACTATTCTCGGCTGCTGAATCTCTCTCTCTCTCTCTCTCTCTCTCTCTCTCTCTCCTCTCTCTCTCTCTCTCTCTCCTCTCTCTCTCTCTGTGTGTGTGTGTGTGTGTGTGTGTGTGTGTGTGTGTGTGTGTGTGTGTGTGTGCGTATTTGTGTGCGTGTACTTATGTTCGCGTAGGTGAATGTGTGGGTAGATTTGTGGGTGTCGTGTAATGAATATATCCGGGAGAGGGGGGGGGGGGGAAGAGGGGATAAATGCCTGAGTGTTTTATTTGTCCGTTTCTTGCTGCTCCTCCGCTTCCTCCTCCTCGTCCTCCTCTTCCTCCTCCTCCTCCTTTTCTCTTCCTTCTTCTCGTTCGCCATCTTCTTCTTCTTCTTCTCTTCTTTTTCTTCTTATTCTTCTCCTCCTCCTCCTTCCTCTTGCTTCTTCATCTACTTCTTCTTGTTTCCTCTTCTTCTTCTTCTCTTCTTTCTTCTTTCTTCTTCTTCTTTTCTCTTCTTCCTTCTTCTTCTTCTTTCTCTTTCTTCTTCTTCTTCTTCTTCTTCTTCTTCTTTCTTCTTCTTCTTCTTCTTCTTCTCTTCTTCTTCTTCTTTCTTCTTCTTCTTCTTCTTCTTCTTCTTTTTTCTTCTTCTTTCTTCTTTCTTCCTTCCTCTCTTCTTCCTCCTTCTCTTCTTCCCTTCTTCTTCTCTTCTTCTTTCTTCTTCTTCTTCTTTTCCTCTCCTTCTTCTTCTTTCTTCTCCTTCATCTCTCCTCATATCCCTTCTCTTCTTCTTTTTTTTCTTATTTCTTCTTCATATGATTTACTACTTCTTCTCTTCTCTTCTTTCTTCTTCTTTCTTCTATTTCTTCTTGCTCCTTCTTCTGCTGCTTCTTCTTCCTCTCATTCTCTTTCAGCTCTTATTTCTTCTTCATATATGATTTACTACTACTTCTTCTTCTTCTTTCTTCTTCTTCTTCTTCTTGCAGCAATCAACCAGGAAATCGTTGTTCCATGGATCATGGTAAGGAGTCGTATAGAGTAGCTTTTTGTACACATGACAGTTTGTGGTCCCACCTGGATATCACAATCACCACTCCCTAAAGATCCTGTTTATAATCCACCATGATGGTTGTCACAATCACCACTCCCTAAAGATCCTGTTTGTAATCCCACCATCAAGACAGCCACGATCACAACTCCATACAGATCCTGTTTGCAATCCCATCATGAAGATAGTCACAATCACCACTCCCTAAAGATCCTGTTTCTAATGCCACCTTGAAGGTAGTCACAATTACCACTATGCAATCCCCAAAGATCCTATCTCTAATCCACCATAAAGATAGCCACAATCACCACTCCATACAGATCCTGTAATCCTACCATGAAGGTAGCCACAATCACCACTCGCTACAGATCCTGTAATCCCACCACAGAGGCTGTCACAATCACCACTGCCTATAGATCCTGTTTTTGATCCCATCATGAAGGTAGCCACGGTCACGACTCCATACGGTCCCTGCAAATCCTCAGTGAAGACACAGCCATCACTCCTTCTCACCCCGTTGGTTCAACCCTTATCTGCTTCGGCATCGGTAGCCACATTCCGTGTTCGGGGAGGTGTTCAGCATGCTGCAGAGCATTTGGAGAGAAGACCATGACCATCTACCACCTATCCCTCCCCCCTTCCTTTTCCTGGCCCTTTCAACCTTCCCCTCCCCGCCGTTTTTTCCTCTCCGCCACCGCAACTACCACCATCATCACCACTATCACCACCACCATCACCACCACCACTACCACCATCACCATCACCACCACCACTACCACCATCACACTACCACCACCATCACTCCACTACTCCACTGCCTGTCCCATTTCCATCCTTTCCTTGCCTTCTGCGATGCTGCGAAAAACATTCAGACAACAGCAAGAAGTCTGTCGTCCCCGTCGTCTTTTACAGAAATCTCAACGATGCGTTGGTACTGGGACCCTGTGATTCCTTCATAGCTTGGATCTTATGCGTAAATACGTACATCCGAAGGCGGTTTATAAACAGGTCTGCTGCGTATGATTTTAACGATCTGGGAGAGCAGGCGTTGAAAAAAGTCTAAACGCTTACGATAATAACTCAACAAGAGTTTCCGATGATCGATTCACAGATGTCACAGGCCTTTGGGAGACAAAGATTGAAACCTTTAAATCATTGGAGTATCACACCACTCGTAGGCTTTTTATCCAGTTTCTCCAAGTCTCTCTCTCTCTCTCTCTCTCTGTCCTCTCTCTCTCCCTCTCTCTCTCTCTCTCTCTCTCTCTCTCTCTCTCTCTGTTCCACTACCACCAGCCAGTGCGATCTGGTGAGAGTGGAGTGTCACTGGCTGAAAAGGAAATGGTGGGAGCAAAAGAGGTTGGGGGACTATGTCTGGGAACTAATCAGATTTGCGTCTCTCTCTCTCTCTCTCTCTGCCTGTCTGCCTCCTTAATAACAAGTTGTCTGTCAGCCTGGAATGCTATAATCACGATTACGTTGTTTGTTCTCTTTTTAGGTAATGTTGTGATCAGACGTTTAAGCTTCTGTGTCTTAATCAATTCCATGCACACAGATTTATATGAGCGAAAGTTGTTTTTTTTTAAGTAACCATCAGTGTATTTGTCAATGCACTCCTCGTTTGCGGGCAGATCTTGTAAATAAAGCAGACCAAAAGATGATGTGTTTTGCGGGATATAGGGAGAAAACAGCGGAAGCAATATCAGTTAACATAACCTTGACGATAAGGATACAAACAAGAGCTATTCACACCTGCATTAACATGAATTGCAAACTGCATTGAAACAACGGCAAGGATATGCCATCCTTTACCGTCTTCATGTTCAGACGTGTGCCTGAAATTCCAGACTGCACAGTCACAGTTCTCCATAGCAAGGACACGTAAGGCTAAAAACCCACGTCAAGTGCTGCTACAAACTGATCTTTCAAACCCTCCTTACCTATGTAAGCGTTCTTCCAAAGGTGATCTTTCCTCCTCCAAGTTCATGGTGTTCATACACATTTTAAGCTGAGATTTCTTTTCATGTTTTGTGGATAATCCCCAGTTTTACAGAGCTACTTATCAGGGAGTTCATCTCTGCAATTAAACCCCCAGGGATAGATAGCAAACCTGAACATGAGAAAATGGCCATCTTTTGCTTTGGAGTACTCGCACACTACACCACCTTTCTTGAAGAGGACTTTAAATGAAGCAGAGCGCCTTTGGAACTGTTGTCGTTTATTTCATCGCGTTGTCCTTTATTCAGCTAAAAAAAAAAAAACAGCTCTCTTTTTCCCGTTACCTTCCTCAACTTGCCTTGGCTGCCGAGACTCAAAGATGGTACTGGCGAATATGATGTAGGAGAGTCTGCTAGAGGATACTGTCGCTGTCAGTATTGCCGGAATCGGAAAAAGTGTTTTCCTTTTTATCGCTCAATCATATTCAATGTCATTAGCCCAGCTGACGTCACAGAGTCCAGGACCACGTCACATCAAACCATACTTCAATACCCGACCCCCCAGAATCTCTCTAACCTACAGAATAAAACAGGGACAGAAAACTAAACAGCAGTGCACGCATGGTAAGCAATATACTCAGAATATGTCTCTGACATTCACTCTTCATCGGTGTCTTGACAAAACCGAATGTTAACATGTTTGCAGGCAATGTCTCCGAAAACATGCTGTAATGACATGCGCAAATATAGTCTGAAAAACTGTCAATGCGCCACTAAAGCAAAGAGACTGACAGAAAGGAAAAAAGATATTTCGAGCACAAACACTTCAGAAGATGGGGATGTTTATGATTAAAGTACCCTTACTACTACCATACAGGAGAAGGAGAGGGGGGGGGGGCTCAGATGGGATGGACTATGAATGACAAACTACATGATGATGCATGAGGAGAGGGTGTGTGTGTGTGTGTGTGTGTGTGTGTGTGTGTGTGTGTGTGTGTGTGTGTGTGTGTGTGTGTGTGTGAAGAGGGAGGGGTGGTTGGAGGTAGGACTCCGTCCAGAGTGGAGGTCTGGAACCGCCAGAGGCCAGTCTTGCTGACTAACAACGAGAACTTATTTCCTGGATGTGTCGGTTCCCTCCCCACCTCCAACTCCCTTCCCAACACGGAGCAATGATCGGCGGAATCCTCATCTGGTTCTGGTATTGATATGCTCTCTCTCTCTCTCTCTCTCTCTCTCTCTCTCTCTCTCTCTCTCTCTCTCTCTCTCTCTCTCTCTCTCTCTCTCTCTCATCTGCGCGCGCGCGCACACACACACACACACACACACACACACGCGCGCGCGCACGCGCGCACACACACACACACACTTTACACACACACACACACACACACACACACACACACACACACACACACACACACACACCAACACCATCACCCCCCACCACACAAACATACTTCCACCTCTCTGTCTGTCTCTCTCTGTCTCTCTCTCTCTCTGTCTCTGTCTCTCTCTCTCTCTCTCTCTCTCTCTCTCTCTCTCTCTCTCTCTCTCTCTCTCTCTTCTAGAGGTCAATGGGTGAACAGTGAGTACTGTACAGCGACAGGTCTGAGAGGAAAATAGAGTGACAAACGAGGGATGAAGACCACATCCTGGTAGGATAAAAATATTGTATGACAGGTACATTCGGGTCTGGATCAAGCTTGTCGCTGTCTTTCTGAGTCTGCTTTCCTACCACTTGTTATGTCTGTCTGTCTGCCTGTTTATCTGTCTGTCTGTCTGCCATATCTGTCTGTCTGTCTGTGGGCAAGAAGAAAAAAAAAGAAACAATCAAAAGCGCCAGTGGGACCCAGAGCTGCCAAACGAACGAGCCAGGAGCAATCCTGCGCCACCGTTGGAAGCCTGCGCTGTGTTCGCATAGGATGCAGGCACCTACAGAGAATTCCATTAAGAAGCCAAGGAACACACATTCTCCCTGGCAGATGCCATCGTCTAATGGCCAGTGGACGCGATACTTACCTCCATGGAAGCGTTCCCATGAGTATAGCAGACCATATTTCATGGCTGCAGAGACCAACGCCACTACCAAGCCAACTGCTGTGCGCATCTCGCAGCTCCACTCACATAGAACCGTCCTCGCCCTCCTCTTCCCCCCCCCCCCCCCCCCCCCCCCCCCCCCCCTTCATCTTCCTGGTCTTTTCGAAAGCACCGATCTCATTCTGCTCATTTCAATCTCTATCATAGACAGCCACACACAGGATTGATGTTGATGGAAATCTCAGCTGCCGGGAGTCAGTAAGCAGATGCAATATCAGGTAGTTTTCCACAACACAAAACAGCACAACTGTCAACGCACTTAGGTAGTTTGTTAGTGATGACGACTGTCTTTGATCTCGCTTCCGCAGGACGCCATCCAACCGATTCCCTTCTGAAGACGGTGATTGTACAGTTTCGGAATCACACGAGGTGGGCATCCTCATTTCTAAACATCGTGCTGACGACAATGGTTGTCTAGATTCAACGTGAGATCGGGTGAGAATTCTCCCCCTTGAGAAGGCCCATCCTACCCCTTATCTGCCCCTTCAAGGACCGTCCTAACGAATTTTCCAGTACCAAAGATCGTGTAACTCTGAAGTTATAAACCTTGAGCTTCGTCAATCTGAGCAAGGAAATCTTAAATGAGGCCGTGGGAGGAGGGAGGGGGGCAGGTTGTCTTCAATATTTTCGTTCATTTGTTTCCCTACGATTGTGTGTTCTGTGGCATTATCCAAAGACAGAAGGGTAACAATCAGTCTGGGATCAGTGTTAATTTGAGTTCATTCATTTCTTTCAATTGTTGTTGCTGCATGCATGTGTATGTATCTGCAAAGGGGATATGGGCAAATGCGTGGAACATTGTCTTCTAGGAACAGCCTCTGTTTTGTGTGCCTGATATCTGCATCTGTGCTAGGTGAATGGGAGCCGAAAGCAGCCACGGTTTGGAGTATGCTGTTTAGTCATAAGCGTAAAAATGGGTTTCTGTATTCGTTGTGATCCTAGCAGGAATAACAACTTGCTTGTGTCATTATGTCGGCATTTTTTGTTATTTTGTATGGATGCTTTTTCATGCGTCTTGTGTGCTTGGAGGGGTGGTGCGGAGTTGTTTGAGTGGTTTTCCTGCTAAAACAGGGATACAGGGGCACAATCAAACAAGAAGAAGAAAACTAGATGTCAAGACAACGTCAGGCAATTGACTGATTCTGACGTTTCCTCCTTCTCTACGAGGCGCGATGGTCTGCTCATACATGAATAAGCCATCTGTATGTGTGTGCGACTCTCTCTCTCTCTCTCTCTCTCTCTCTCTCTCTCTCTCTCTCTCTCTCTCTCTCTCTCTCTCTCTCTCTCTCTCTCTCTGGTGAAGACCAGCCAACACTACTGGGGACAATTTCTATTGTGACTGGTCTGAAAGCGATGGATGGACAGGAAGGGAGGGGTGGATAAAGGAGCGGGGATGAGGGAGGGCGAAAAGAGGTTGGAGAGCAGGGGAGAAAAGAGAGTTGGAGAGTATGAGAGAAAAGAGGGTGGGGAGTACGGCAAAAAAGACGGTAGGGGAATGGGGTCGAAAAAATGGGTTTTGGGGTGTCGGAAAAAAGAAGGTTGGGAAGTATGGGCAGTATGGGCAGGAAAAAAGGGTTGGGGAGCATAAGAGAAAAGAAGATTGCACTTTATAGGAGAAACGAGGGTTGGAGAGTATACAAGACATGATGGCAGGAATGAATGGAGGAACAGAGGACCGTGAGTAAAAAAAAAAAAAAAAAACGAGGGTTAGAGTGCATGGGATAAAAGAGGGTTTGTGAGTTCAAAATAAAAAAGAGGGTTGGAGATTATGGGAAGAGTTGGTGAGTACAGGAGAATGAGAAAAAAAGTGGGATGGAAAGTGAGAGCTGAGAAGTGTAGGAGTAAAATCTTTAAAGAGTATAATCAAGAGAGACAACTGTGTTGAAGTTCTTCATGGCCTTCTGCTTGTTCTTTGTTCTTTTTTTCCGTTCTTGTTCTTGTTCTACTACTACTACTACTACTACTACTACTACTACTACCACCTTGAAATGGCGAACTGGTCGG
>JADBJO010005301.1:147137-166445 GCA_016801955.1 Conus betulinus | reverse complement strand
TCCAGGCGCCTTTTGGATATTTAGTCTTTTAAACATTGAAAGTATTGTTGTATCTTCTATAATGATCTCATCTTCTATCTTTGCTTTGATTTCCTCTTTTATCACTCCAATGCATCGGTGAAATCATGAGCATCAAAACGACAGTAGAATTTGTTGAGTTCATTAGCGAATTGTTGTTGCTGTTCTTTTGATAAGGCACAGTGATGATGGGATTTGGTTTGACCAGTTAATTTCTTTAGACCTTGCCATGCGTTCCGCATATTACCGCACTGAACTGCAATTCAACATTCTCTTTGTACTTTGTTTGGGCTGAGCGTATTTCCTTTCTCAGTTTCATTTGGACTTTCTAACGTTCTGTCTGAATTTTAGGTCTATATGCGGGGTATGAGGTGGACTACATCATGATCAGATTTTTCCGATAGGGGGTAGGGGTTCATATTTGTAAGCGTGATTGATGTTGCCATAACAAAGATCGGGCATTTTGTTTTTTACGAGTAAAACAGGTAATATATTGTTTAAAAGATGGAAGGGATGAGTCAATCTTCTGTTTACAGTTATTAAAATCACCAAGAATAAAATTGGGTGCATCAGGAGATAGGACTGAAGAAATTGCACAGTATCAACAACATGGGCAGCGGCACATGACACATTGGCAGCAGGATGGGCATAAACAACTGTTAAAAACAACTGTCCGAATTCCCCGCGGCAGGTATCTCGGTCTCAGAGACAGCGATATCAGTTCTACATCAGGGGTGCACAGCAGTCTTCTCACAGTCACATAGCATTGTCACACCATCTATTGTTGACATACACACACACCCCTCCCCCGTGTGCCTTGCCTGTGGTCAGTGGGTCACGATCAGTTCTGAGAGGGGGGTGAAATCCGTCAATGGCCACACTGTCATCAGAGATAGAGTCACACCACCATGTTTCCGTAAAATAAAAAAACACAAGCATTTCTGTATTCTCTCATAAAACGAGAGTTCACTAAAAGTTCATCAAAATTTCCGTTGGAGCTGTCGGTTGATCGAGCGAACATTAGATAAATGATAGGGGGGGGGGGGGGGGGGGGGGGGGGGGGGGGGGGGGGGGGGGGGGGGGGGTCGGCTCGGCATTCCCTTCTCAATCTTCGTTTTTACACCTCCACGCTGACCACGTTTTCTTTTCCTTTTGGCATGTTCAGAAACCGGTTTTGAAATCACCTGTGTTTGGATTAGTTAAAAACGGTAAGTTGGTTAAATCGTGCAGAGTGTCGCCATTTTATGTGGAAGACAACCAATCCATTCAAACAGGCCAGGCTAGATTTTCTTTTAACAAAGTTGTGTCTCTTATGTTAATGAAGCAGACGCTGAACCCGGTTACAGAAACAGATCATTATGCTGTGTTATTGAAGCAAAATTCAGAAAGAGAGGAGGCTAGTTACCGCCAAGGACACAGACAAACAAAGCACAGGACAAACGCAATGCATTTCGACCTCTTGGGTCTTCTTCAGGCAAAGACAAATAACATTTAGGACAGTTAAAATGAAGTACGAGAAACCACTTAAGCTCTCATGTTCGGTGCAAATTCAAGCAAATTCCGTGTTATTGAAACTACTATTTAAAGAAGACGTAAATCGCAATACCTTTTGGAAACTTAACACGTCTCTGTTTAAGAGGTATGTCATATTTAGATGAAATTAATACTGTGATTGAAAACATTAAAGAAGAACAGTCTCATCCTATAATTAAATAAAAGTAATAAAACAGATGGAAATTGTAATTTTCAATTTCTGACAATCTTTTTCATGATATCCTGTTAATGAAAATAAGATCGAAAAGAATTGCTTACGCTACTGCGACAAAAAGAAAGATTAATGAAGAGGAAAAACAATTAGAATAAGACATTTTCTTAAGTAGAAGAAATGACGATGAAATCAAAGTAAGTAACTAAAAAAAAAAAAAAAGAACAACTGACGGATATCAGAGGAAAACGAATAGAAGGATTTTTGTTAACATGAGGAGCTAGATAGATAGCTCATGGGGAGAAAGTTAGTTGTCATTTTCGTAATCTTTGAAAAAACGGCCTTTCATCAGTAAAATATGGCTAGACTAATTGACAAACAAAATAATGTTTTTGACAAATCAGAGGAATATACTGAAAGAAGGATATAGTTTCTCTAAGCGATTATACACAGAAAATACTGCAGAAAATTGTGACATAAAAATGTAGTGGAAGACATCGCCGGTTTAAATGAAACAGAAGAAGCGGAATTAGAAGGTCTTCTTATATTTGAGGAAGGGACATATATCTTAACGACAATGCAAAATAATAAACGCCCCTATTCCGATGGCTCAACAACTGAATTCTTTAAAGGCTTTTGGATACAAATTGCTGTATCTGTCGTTTGAGCGTTAAACGCGTTTCAAAGAGAGGGAATCGTTACATGTTTCCCAAAAGGTGATTAACAAAATGTGGGTCTACAAGACAGAATCCTCTAGCACTGCAAACAGAATGGAATGTGCGCTGTCTAAAATCCATAATGAAGATCAGACTAGATTTATTATTATAGAATAGATACTGGCGACAAAAGAGGATTGATAAGTGAAACTATATCCTATTTAGATGAAAACGATCTGCCTAGTTTGTTGTTTAGTATACACTTTCGAAAAGCCTTTTATTCGACTGGGAAATGGGAAATTATGTTTAAAGTTCTAAAAGTGTTTGGTTTCCAAAAAGATATTTCTGGATGGATACTGTTCAAATGCATATACAATGTGTGTGTGTGTGTGTGTGTGTGTGTGTGTGTGTGTGTGTGTGTGTGTGCGTGTGTGTGTGTGTGTGTGTGTTCGTGTGTGTGTGTGTGTGTGTGTATGAAGGACCCCCCCCCCCCTCCCCAAGCCTTTTTTTTTTAACTACAAATAGCTTTACCTTTCATTGTCTTCTTTTTACAGTTTAAACAATCATACTGTTTGTGGTATAATTTCTTGGTATTGAAATTTTGTTCTCTTTTATTCCGTACCTGGTTTCGTAGGGAATGTTATGTTTTTTATACTTAAAAATGTTTACACAAGTCTGTTTCCAATTTTCACAACCTTATGAATTATGTCGTCTCTCTCTCTCTCTCTCTCTCTCTCTCTCTCCTCCTCTCTCTCTCTCTCTCTCTCTCTCTCTCTCTCTCTCTCTCTCTCTCGTCCTACTTCAAACAATTTACTTAGCAGTAAATCTTTTATTCCTATTTTGTATTTAACTCTGCAGGTTGTTTTTTACAGTTTAAGTAATTATACATTTCCAATATTATTGATCGTTCGAATGGTACTATTTTTTTCTTTCTTTTTTATACTTAACTTGAGCTTATCTTGGAGCCTATCTGTTTTACAGTTGGAGTGTTTATTTAAGTGTGGTGCAATATTGCATATCTGATGGTGGTGTGGTGGTGATGTGCGCGCCTGTGTGTGTGTGTGTGTGTGTGTGTGTGGTGTGTGTGTGTGTGTGTGTGTGTGTGTGTGTGTGTGTGTGTGACTCTATTTTGGTGGGCTGTTAGCGTGTGATTCTGTGGGTCGCCTACTGCCTGTGTTATATGGCCTAATGTCACTGTTTGCACGTGCGGATTGGCTGCACGTGTTTTTTCGGTTTTTCAGGTTGTTTACAGTTCAGGGTGCGTTTGCTGACAACGATTTCCATTTGTGCCTGCAGTTGTTTACTATTTCTACTTTAGTATTTAGGGTTGCTAAGTATGGTTTGCATAGTATTAACCATTTTTTTTCTGTTGAACATAGGTTGCATCTTTTGAAATGTTATTGTATGGTGATGCCCTTTTTTATGATTTTCCAGGATATGTTATAGTTTATTTTTTTGTCTTTAAGTCTCCAAATATATTTGCTCAGTTCTGTTTGGTTTTTTGTATTTTACTTTGTTGAATGACTGTTTATGGTTTGCATATCTGGTTTTGAAGTGATTTTCAGTGATCCTATGTATGTATTTTTTCTTTTTCATTTTCTGATGTCACAGTGGCTTGGTATACAATGTTGTTATATAGGCATTTGTTGCTTAAGGGACACTGTTCTTTTGTAGTACAATTGCAGGATTTCCTTTCTTCACCCTTCTTTGCTGTGTTGCTTTTCATTTTGTTGGATGAATCAATTATATTTTTAAGGTTAGGGCATGCATGAATATGATAGTTTTGATGGTGTTCCATCGATAGTGATCGAAGCAAACAAAAAGGTAGTGAACTACTTAGACATAACACTTGACCTCAACAACTACATATATAAACCATACAAGAAACCTAACGACACTCCCATTTATGTAAACATCAATAGCAACCACCCTCCATCTATACTAAAAACCATACCCAATGGCATAAACAAGAGATTATCTAACCTGTCACATAATGAAAGAGTATTCAAACAACGCAGCAGCAGAATACCAAGAGGCATTGCAAAAAAGTGGTTACAGCTACAAACTACAATACACCCAGATAACAACATGAACAAAAAAAAAAAAAGCAGGAAAAGGAAAATCACATGGTACAACCCTCCATATGATGGACGAGTAAAAACAAACGTAGGGAAAGAATTTTTTTTAATTCTGACAGCATCCTTCCCAAAGAACACAAATTGTCCAAAATATTCAACAAAACACCCTGAACTGTAAAAAAACCCCTGAAAAACCGAACAACACGTGCAGCCAATCCGCACGTGCAAACAGTGACATTAGGCCATATAACACCAGCAGTAGGCGACCCAACACCATCCTGAGGAGAGCCAGCGCTCGAAACAGATCTGTTGATGATTTTAAAACTTCCTTTTACCATACTATTTTAACAGATGTTGCTCCCCTTAGTACTATTCTTGATATATATATATATATATATATATATATATATATATATATATATATTTATATATATATATATACACCACAGAATTATGGACTGTGGGTGTGTCTCTATCTGACGCCAAGAGCACATACACATCAGCCGTGTCTCCCTGATGAGTCCGATCCAGCGGACGAAAGGCCCCGGAGCAGGCGATACACATAGATCTGCATTCGAGAGGGATTGCGATAGTTTCCTTATGCAGCTAGTGAAAGGTTTTTCATATTTATGATATACATTTTCCCATTTACTTCATCTTCAATTTTTTGTCCTCTCAGTTTTACATCTTTGCCAAGTCATTACTATAATGATGGAAGAATTGTTGACCTGCACTTGTTTTCCCCCCCACTACTTAATTGTTCAGCATTATTATATATATATATATATATATATATATATATATATATATATATATATATATATATAACGTTAATATATATATATATATATATATATATATATATATATATATATATGCTTGGAGTAAAATTTTAAAAAAACACACGCGTAACCAGCTTTATTTTAACATTGTATATTCTCCAATAAAATTTTCGCTTAATAAGCTTCTTTCAGTACTGGCAACTGTTCGTAGAAACACACTGTATATATAAGGTACACTTAACAAGCAACAAGCAAGAATATATATATATATATATATATATATATATATATATATATATATATATATATATATATTATGATGGTTGTAAAAACCAACGACAGTTTAAAAACAGTGCTCAAACACATATGAAGTCATACAATGGTTTAAAAACTCAACAAGCAAGAAAATACAGTTTTTATAACATTTGATATAGTAGAGATTTTTTATCCATCTATAGATGAAAAACTACTCACCAAAGCTATAAAATTTCCCACAAATACACAGAAATATCAGGGTCGGAAATGGAAATCATTTTCCATACAAAGAAAACTTTACTGCACAGCAAAAATGAAAGTTGGATTAAGAGCACAAATACGAATTAAACTTGGAAAACAAATTGGACTGTACAGAGATGACGGCCTTGCTGCACTGAACGACAACCCTAGAAATATTGGAAATAAGAAAAAGAATTGTGCAAAATTTTCCACAACCAAAACCTAAAAATCACCATAGAAGCAAATAAAAAGATAGTGAATTATTTAGACATAACGTTAGACCTCAACCAACACACATATACCAAACCATACAAAAACCAAATGACACACCTGTTTATGTAAATATCAAAAGTAAACACTAACCTTCCATACTGAAAACAATACCTAGAGGCATAAACAAGAGACTATCTAATTTGTCATGCAATGAAACAGTATTCAACAACGCTGCAGCTGAATACCAAGAAGCGTTACACAAAAGTGGCTACAACTATGAATTACGATACGACCCAGGCAATGACACGAATAGACACAAGAAGAACAGGAAAGGAAAGGAAAATCATATGGTACAATCCTCCATACGATGGAAGAGTCAAGACAAATGTAGGGAAAGAATTCTTTAAAATTCTGACATCATCTTTCCCAAAAGAGCACAAACTATTCAAGATATTCACAAAAGTAACATTAAATTATCATACTCATGTATGCCGAATCTCAAAAACATCATCGATTCAACCAACACAAACGAAAAGCAGTACAGAGAAAAACGAGGGTGATGAAAGGAAATCTTGCAACTGTACCAAGAAAGAACAGTTCCCTCTAACAAAAAAAAAATGCCTCTACAACAACATTGTATATCAAGCCACTGTAACATCAGAGAACGCAGAAGAAACATATATAGGTATTACTGAAAACCAATTTAAAACTAGATATGCAAACCACAAACAGTCATTCAACAAAGAAAGAAACAAAAACCAAACAGAATTGAGTAAATACATTTGGAAGCTTAAAGATAAAAAAAATAGACTACACAATATATCCTGGAAAATTATAAAAAGAGCAGTACCATAATAATAATATTGAAAAAGATGCAACTTATGTTTAACAGAAAAATACATAATACTATGCAAACCACAATTAGCAACCCTAAACACTAGGATAGAAATGGTTAACAATTGCAGGCACAAGGCACAAGTGGAAATTCTTAGCAGTGAGCAGAAATAAAAAAAAAAAACCCACACATGAAAAACGCAGGCAGCACGTGATGACAAACAGCAAGCAGCTATAAAACACCGGCAGCACTGACCCCCCACATCCTGATGATTGCATATTTTAATGATATACATATTTATGATTTGTTTATGTTATGTGAATTTTGATGATGGCACCACAAACAAATTTTCTTTGTATTCCATGATGACAAATAAAACATTGTGCATCGCGTATCGTGGATAAGCACACTGTACAAAAATATCAAGACTTATGTTACTGTAAACGGACAGATTTCAAATTGGTTCGATGTTGAAACGGGTTGTCGACAAGCGGACCCACTTTCACCACCATATTTGTTTGTGATTTGTGTCGTACTATTAGCTATGTGGCCAGTGAAAATCGAGATATTCGGGGAATTTGAATGAATTAATCTGAATATAAGCATCTCAGTATGCTGATGACACGGAGGTTTTACTCGCAGGTGATAAGAAATGCTTTGAAATTCTTTTCTTTTAAGATTTGACTGTGTATCAGATCCTCATATGATTTTTTTTTTAGTAAAACGAGCGCAGTTTGATTTGGAAGTGTAAAAAAAAAAAGATAATCAAAACTGCTGAAAGGAGCACTTAAATATGTCTAGAATCCACATAAATTTGCATCACTTGGCATATGGTTCACAAATGACTGGAACTATTGCGGAGAAATAAATTACTCAAAGAAACTTGCAGACGTGAATCATTTGTTTAATTACAATATGAGTAAAACAACAGATTACGCCCCTGGGTAGAACAGCATTTTGAAATCCATCATCCTTTCAAATGTGATTAATCTTTGGCTGTTTCTGAATTCATATAACTGAAAGATCAAACCATACATGCAAACATATTTTCCCTAAGCGGACCACAAGCCTCCCACTTATCTCAACAGCAGTGTGACAAGATTGTGACAGACTGACCCTCAGACACAGGGCTCCCCAGGCAGGGGGGCTCTAGGGGAAGGTCCATGGAGCATTCCATCACTCTTCAGGACTTGCGTGTCGTCGTCGTTCAGTGCCGAGTCCTGAGGATGACGAAGCAGCGCCCTTTCCCTAACGGAGAGGAAGACGTCCAGAAGCAGGTGATGTGACCTGTGTCTCCATTACTGCAACGATGTGGTGTAGGTGGCTGAACCAGTGAAGGCCCTTTTATTAAACAGCGCAGTTCACAGGATGGAGCCATGGTGGTGGTGAACTCCTTTAATGAGACCCTCTCTCTCTCTCTCTCTCTCTCTCTCTCTCTCTCTCTGTAAATGCATAAACCATGTTTCATTATTTGTTTTTTTTAACAGCAACTAGATCTGCTTTCTCTTTGACTATAAAAGACAACTCAGCATATGATTTGGCCTTCAACAAGTTATTGCGTCATTGTTATACTTTATATGACGAAATCACTCCTGCCACGTCAAGTTCATTCCTTGCGGTCAGTATCATTCTGTTCGCTTTTAGATTTTACAAAGAATACTTCAATTAAACTCTTATATGTCATTTTCTTTTCTAACTAACTTGTTCCTTGCTATTTCAATTTATAAGGTGAACCATTCATCATAATCATATTGACATTGCTACGCCATACCCTAGTTACGAGGACCGGAAGATCACGTGACCCTAGAAAACGGTTGAACCAAGAGAACGGCAATCGAGCATCAAATCTGGAGGGCGATTTCTTGCAGTTTTAAACGCCATATGGAATTTGTTCTTAATCTTCACGTGTAAAATTCATTCCTTTGTAATTCTACTACATCGTCGAGAAGTGGGCGCCTTCTATTTCATCGGATTCAGCATATCTTTTACACGAGTTATTTTGTCAGTCGAGATCGCCAGGCCATCTTCTCCAGAAGGAGTCTATATCTGCTGTGTTTGTGTCCATATATATGTTTGTTTTTTCTTTTTTATAACGCTAGATTCGTTGGGGACCATCGAGCCTGTTTATGAATCTGCAAACTTTTTTGCTGGACTTTTCACGTCTCTAACAATAACTTCGTAAATCAGCAACATCAAATTCAGGAATTCATCTTCGTCCGTCATCAGCATCCCTTCCAGCCATTGACCTGGCGTTTATTCACAGCTTCAGCCAGTGGGAGGAAACCGTGGGCACCGGGACCAGGACAGGGATTGGACCTCTCCTAGCCCGGCTGTACTAGGCCTCGCTGGAACCGCCTTGGTCCCGAGGTCAGTTCCTCACCCGTGTAATTTTTCGGTTCAATAGCACAACTTTTTCATGATTAATTTTATGATTGTATGAGTCAGCTATTTATCTTGGCATGCATCAGTATGTTGGTAAGTACGTTGTATGTGACCGTCGTCGTGTCATATCTATCATTACTTTTTTCTTGGGTAAAGCTGCAGTTTGTTTCATTTGCCCTTATTACTTTTTGAGATTATCGTCGCAACGTAAATAAATTTGTTATGCATAAATGTTAAGAATTTATTTTAGAAAACGGGTGGAGAGTTGCCCAAATCATCACTGGGTGTCATCTTCACTGTCCGTTACATCTCATAAGCCATCAATGTGTCTTCATCGTGCCCACTTTAGACACATGCAAAGCTATTACACTACGCTAGACTTGTACACATCTGTGTTATTTGTCTGTTTTGCATGTACAGTACACACGAACACCTAGCTGTCCTTGGGCATTAGTAAAAAGATATTGAGGCGTTATGTATAGTTAGGCACCTCCTTGCAGGTGGTTCCAGTGTTCCAGCTTTCCAGTTTCTCCTACTCCAAGCTCCAGACCTGCTCCCTGTCTTCTCATCCTGGACTTTGTTCCTGCTTTGGGCTCGCCTGTACGGGCCTGACGAGGTTCTGGCGACGTATTCAAGATCAAAAATCGTCGGGAAGACGAAGCCCCGTTAGCCCAAAGAATCATCCATCCATACTAATATAATCAACACCCAATTACATGTTTGTTAAAAAGGTCTATGGTCTGCTGTGTGAATTGTGACTGTGTGTTGGCTTCGGTCTCTTCCTCTAGTTCTTGTGAGCAGTGCACCTTCCCCTACGTCACAACCCAGTGTTGCAACTCTCTCTCTCTCTCTCTCTCTCTCTCTCTCTCTCTCTCTCTCTCTCTCTCTCTCTCTCTCTCTCTCTCTCTCTCTCTCTCTCTCTCTCTCTCTCTCTCTCTCTCTCTCTCTCTCTCTCAAGGTTCTCCTATTTACACTTTTTATACAATGTTTACAGTAAAGGCCCTGCATACATCAATACAAATTGCTCAAGTGTTGACACAGCCAAATGACGTTCTGATCTACAAATTATCAAAGAACACTTTACAAACATCGAAAGCAGTTCAGCAGCGGTAGAACAGCATTGCTCAGTGGTGTCATGAAATTTGATCGTCCATCATCCCCACGAAAGACTGGATATTGGTCCGAATTATCTACGGCAAGACATTAGGACAATTTCCCTCATTATTTTCATTCAGTAGAATGCCAGGTGAATCATTTTACAACCTACAATAGAATGCTGACATTTAGAAAGCATATTGAGAATAATATTCTTGAATGACACAAGGGCCTATCTGCTGGGAAAGCAATGGCAGCTTAAGGCATGGAACAGCGCCATCTCCACCGATTTTATCATGCAGCAGTGCGCAGTGTGATTGATTGTGGATTGGGGCTTACATCATTGTCCAAAAACAATTTTCTTATATAAAAACATCAAAATGGAACGATGTAATTGGTCCTGGGAACCATGAAGGATACACCAGTTGAAACTAACTGATACCTGCTTGACCTTGTTTCAATGCAGGCAAGAGACAAACTTGAACAGGTGATGGCATGTTTTAGAGCACTTGACAATCACCAAAACCCACTACATGCAGCAGCCAATGGAGCAAAAGGCACTCGCCTATCACATGGAAAGTCATGGACTTGCAACAGAAGACAATATCTTCCCCCCACTACTTAATTGTTCAGCATTATATTGTTTTGGTCAATCAGTGGGTGATTGTATCTCTTAGGAGATCCAAGGAAAGGTTGTTCTGCACAATTCGTAGCCGCTGACAATGCTTGGGTTGTTTGAACAGCAGAGCTGACCACTCAGACTATTCCATGTCTTTTGATCTCCCTTGCATCCTTTTTCCCTCTCCACACTTTCGTTTTGTTTACGGGTTAATTCTACAACCTTTCGCTGGCTGCTTTGGGGGTGCTGTTAGATTCTTTTTCGAACCATTGAACACCACAGAATTATGGACTGTGGTGTGTCTCTATCTGACGCCAAGAGCACAGCCACAATCAGCCGTGTCTCTTTGATGAGTCCGATTCAGCGGACGAAAGGCCTCGGAGCAGGCGATACATATAGATCTGCCTTCGAGAGAGATTGTGATAGTTTCCTCATGCAGCTAGTGAACGGGTTTCCTCATGCAGCTAGTGAACGGGTTTTCATACTTATGACATACATTTCCAATTTACTTCATGTTAATTTTTTTTTTCCTCTCAATTTCAAATCTTTGTCAAATCGTTACTATAATGATGGAAGAATTGTTAACCTGCACTTGTTTTCCCCCACTACTTAATTGTTATATATATATATATATATATATATATATATATATATATATATATATATATATATATATATATATATTTTGTGTGTGTGTGTGTGTGTGTGTGTGTGTGTGTGTGTGTGTCAATTAGCAGAACTCAAAGAAACCAAGGAATGGGAAAATTATTCCAGATCACTTCAAGCACCTCCACCAATTGCCGTCACTTTAGAACTTTGAAGACACTGTCGAAAATGGCCAGAAGGCAAAACCAACGCAGAAATTAAGAGTCATGTCGAAACACCTATTGTCAACAGAATATATTGCTAAATACACTGACAGTTCTCTCAACAAAGGTAAGTCATGCTGGGGATACACAGCGAAGCAAAATGGGCCGAACTATCCAAGAGGACAATTACACACAATATAATTTAACAACATCGGATCTAGGCTCTCATCGTGGCATTGCAAACACCACAAACGTATAGATGCTGTTCTTCGTTAAAAACCATACGAGGACTACCACAATGGTTGAAGACTGGGCTGACTGAATTCTCATCCAGGAGACGAAAGTGGAATTTGAAAATGCCATTGATTCTATTACCAAACGCCTTCTTTTGCTACTTTTCATTTAAAATGTTGGCATTAGAAGAAAATTGTACAAGCCTGTAAGAAGTATCCATAATAGATAAAGGCAAGATTTCGAGTAGTGCGATTTATGGTGCGTTGATTGTACAGTTGGATTAAGATAGGGTGATGCATGCAGTCAATAGTATTTTCTCTGTTCCTTAACGAGCCATCAATTGACATACTTAATACTGGAAGACATAGTGCTATGTTTTCTCTTGCCGCCTTTGCAATTTTATTCTGTTATTAGTGGATGATGTAATCTTACTGTCTGTGACTGTCATTCGACTACAAACGCCATTAAACAATTAACAAATATTTAAGCTTCACTTCACTTAAAATTTAACATGAACAAATGTAACATCATAGTGTTTTGAAAGGATGGTTTGTTTATGCGTGAGAGAAAGATTGTTTTATTATGAAGAAGCTGCATATCCTTGATGATAATTCTTTTGTGTTGTCTGTGACGTTGTTTGACTCGTTCAGGTTATTATAGTTCAATATGGGCAGAGGTATGGGGATTGGACAAGGCAGCTATACGCTGTGAGACCACTCTTTGTTATGTTTTAATGCACTTCCTCACAGTAGATGTTAGGACACCAAATGACCATTCGCATGGCGAAACTAACAGGTATCCTTTATATGCAAACTCAACTGTGAGATGTGTTCGCTATTGGTTTTAAATTGTTACAGGTGGGTCAGCAAAGATTTCCGCATAAAACGTGTAATATGTTAACAGATCTTAAAGGTAAAATGAAATGGGTGACTCAAGTGCGAATTTGGTGGTTTGGATATGGAGTTGGGTTACTTTGGTACAATCAGGGTGTTGGAAAATTAATGACTTTATTCGTACATATCGGCAATGGCAATGGTTAAAAAATGTTGTTGGCAAAAACTGGACTGAACATATTCAGAAAGTAGAAGATTTGAAAGGTTTTGAAATTCATGTAATACGACTTCTCTGTACCACTATCTATCATTGTATTTTGATCCACATTTGAAATGTATAATGACAAGATTCAGAATTCAGAAAGAGAGGGGTTTAGTTTCCGCCAAGAACACAGACAAACACAGTAAATAATTAGAAACAATGCATTTCGACCTCTTGGGTCTTCGTCAGGTGAAAACAAATAACATTTAGGACAGTGAAAAACGAAAAACGAGAAACCATTTTTCTTCTCCTGTTTGCCTCACGATACAGATAAGATTCAGGCCTGGAATCTCAGAGCTAATGGTACAACAGAAGTGTTTTAGCTTTTCCCATGTGTAAAGAAGCAGAAGAAAACGAGATACATTTTGCTTTTTGCTGTCGAAGACTCAGACGTATTCGAGAAAGCTTTATCAAAAGTCTCGCGATGTTCGAATATTATTACTATGCCTATACAAGACATTTAGTTTAAAGATTTCGCAGTGTCTTGGAATATATCTGTTTTGCTTCTGTCCCTACTGTTTTTATGTATGGCTGATGGAACTTGTTGTTGTTTTTTGTTTGGTTGGTTTGGGTTTTTTTTATGTTGTCTTGCTCAATTTGTGTTTAATGAATTCTTTATATGATGTTCGCACACTCTTTGGTAAGAGCCATGGCTTGCAGTGAATAAATTCATAAAACTCTTATTCTCCCCCTCCCTCCCCCCCCCCCCCCTCTCTCTCTCTCTCTCTCTCTCTCTCTCTCTCTCTCTCTCTCTCTCTCTCTCTCTCTCTCTCTCTCTCTCTCTCTCTCTCTCTCTCTCTCTCTCTCTCTGCAGTTTGCTACAGTGTGTGGTGTGTGGACAGGTGCGTGCGTGGGTGCGATGGGGGCGCGTGTGCGCGCACGTGTGTGTGTGTGTGTGTGTGTGTGTGTGTGTGTGTGTGTGTGTGTGTGTGTGTGTGAGTGTGGATGTACGTATGTTTCTGTAGAGGATGTGCAGTTGGGAGTGCATGCGTAAACGCATGCATGCATGCATGCATGTGTGTGTGTGTGTGTGTGTGTGTGTGTGTGTGTGTGGGTGTGTGTGTGTGTGTACTTACGCTACTTGTACTCACTGACATGAGAGGTACTTGTCAAGCTTTGATTTATTGCTCGGACGATTTATTGCTTTCAGATAAACAATGAAAGACTGAACTGAACTTCTTTTAAGTATTCAGTAACAGGGCGTAATACGATTTATGAGCTTTTCTTCACGTCTGAATCGACAGCATCAACATTATTCACTGTGATTTCCTGGTTTTTATACAGCACGACCGTCTGCGGGAAATGATTTTTTTTTTACTGTTAAGCTGGGTGTGATTTGTGTAAAAACGTCGATGGATGAGGAAGCAGCAGCAGTGCAATAGTGGTAGTAGCACTAGTAATAGTAGTAGTAGTAGTAGTAGTAGTGTGTGGTGGTGGTGGTGGTGGTGGTGGTGGTGGTGGTAGTCGTAGTGGAAAATCGTAGCAGCAGGATCAGCAACAGCGGTAGAAGTTGTCGTGATAGTAGTTGTAGCAGTAATAATTGAACGATCAATAATGGCATTAAAAAGCGTAGAACTGACTTGAGAAGTTTCAAAACGGAGTGACCGAGGCGGAAAATGAAGCAAAATTTAGAGAGGGGTTAGTTACCACCAAGGACACAGACAAACAGAGCACAGGACAAGACACAATGCATTTTGACCTCTTGGGTCTTCTTCAGTCGAAAACGAATAACATTAAGGACAGTGAAAACGAAGAACGAGAAACCACTTATCTTTTCCTGTTCGCCTCACGATCAAAATGGCTGCCGGACGGTTCTCCTGTTCGCTTCACGATCAAAATGGCCGGCGGGCGGGAAAACCGTCTGGCGGCCATTTTGATCGTGAGGCGAACAGGATAAGATAAGTGGTTTCTCGTTCTTCGTTTTCACTGTCCTTAATGTTATTTGCTTTCGCCTGAAGAAGACCCAAGAGGTCGAAATGCATTGTGTCTTGTCCTGTATTTTGTCTGTCAATGTCCTTGGCGGCAAACTTTCTCTGTCTAAATGTTGCAGTATTTTATAAACGATTTGTGACAAATGCCACGTTAGAACATTTTGCTCAAACGATCTTCAGATTTAATTTCAGTTTCAGTTTCATCAAGGAGGCATCACTGCGTGCGGACTAGTCCATATACGCTACACCACATGCGCTATATCTTGAGTTAACATTAGACACGATTCTAAGCTGACGGAATGTACACATGTGTGTGTAGATCACCAGTGCTTTTTACTCTGTACACAAATGATTGTTCAGGAAGTGATTCAACTTTGTACATTAAATATTCAGATGACTCAGCACTTGTGGATCTCTCCAACTCTGATTCTGTTTACTTCAAGGAGGTTCAAAGATTTGTTGACTGGTGCGATCATAACTATCTTGATCTGAATGTAACAAAAACGAAAGAAATGTTGACTGATTTTAGAAAGAATCCAAAAGCGGTACCACCACTTTTCAAAGGTGCTGAAGTAGAACGTGTTGAATCATACAAATATTTAGGAACTTTTATAGATAATAAGCTGAATTTTTAAATCCCATGTTGAGTATGTCCACAAAAAATGTCAAACCAGATTATATTGTCTTCGCAAGCTGCGATCATTTCATGTGAATACTGACATTCTTCGGACATTTTATTCATGCTTCTTGGAATCTGTTTTAACTTTCTCATTTATGTGTTGGTATGGTGTGGGTTGACTGTGAAGAGTAGAAATGTGCTTGAGAAAGTGGTGAACGTGGGAGGAAAAATCGTTGGTGAGAGACAAAAAAGTCTGAGTGAGCTGTACAGGTGCCGTGTTGTTTGTAAAGCGAAGAAGATTGCGTGTGACCAGACCCACGTTCTTGCAAATCAGTATGACCTTCTTCAGTCAGGACGAAGATATCGATCGGTTAAAATGCACAAGTGTCAGATTTAACAAAAGTTTTATTCCCCTGTCCATTGATTTTATTTCCCAACAACAAACCTTGGGTTACAAAATCTCTGAAAATAACTCTAAATGAGAAAAAAAGAGCTTTTCAATCAGGCAATAAAAGCGATCGTAAGGTTGTACAAAAGAAACTGCAAACGGAGATTGAAGAATCAAAGAGAGCTTACAAGAGAAAAGTTGAAAACATGTTCCAGAATGGAAAATATGCGAGATGCATGGAAAGGAATAAAGGTTTTATCAGGTTCAGGTAAATGTTCAAACCAAAATATTAGTAACAAAAAAAACAGCAAAAGAACAGAAGCAATTTGCAGAAAAGCTGAACGATTTTTACTGTAGATTGATGATAAAGATTTTAGTAAAGAATTAAAGGAAGTGAAGGAAGAACTCCAAAGCAATGTTTAAAAAAAACGATGTTGATGGAAGTGATTCTGTTGTGATTGAGGAAAATGATGTTCAGTTGTTTTTCAAACGTTTAAATGTGAGAAAGGCAATGGGCCCTGATAATATCTGTGGAAAATTGTTGAAGGTGTGTGCTTCTCAGCTCTCCTATGTTTACAGTCGTTTGTTTACCTGGTCACTTAGAGAATGTATAATTCCTGTTTTATGGAAAAAATGCCACTGTATGTCCTGTTCCAAAAAAAACGCAACCCAAGCTGTTTAAATGATTACCGACCAGTTGCCCTCACATCTGTTGCAATGAAATGTCTTGAAAGAATTGTCCTCAGTTATGTTTTAAAAGATACTACACAGTACCAAGACCCGTTTCAGTTCGCATACCAACAGAACAGATCAACAGATGATGCCACACTCACACTTCTTCATCATGCTTTTTCACACCTCGAAAAACCTGCCTCCTTTGTACGCATTCTCTTTATTGATTTCTCATCAGCATTTCAACACCATACAACCACATCTGATGGCAAAGAAAACTCATTAACATAAATGTGGGTAACAAGCTCATTCTTTGGATAATTGATTTTTCTTACACAGAGGACACAGTCTGTTCGATATCAAAGTGTTGTTTCGTCTTCCAGAGTCATTTCAACTGGCGCACCCCAGGGTACTGTTTTATCACCAGTGCTTTTTACTCTGTACACAAATGATTGTTCAGGAAGTGATTCAACTTTGTACATTAAATATTCAGATGACTCAGCACTTGTAGATCTTTCCAACTCTGATTCTGTTTACTTCAAGGAGGTTCAAAGATTTGTTGACTGGTGCGATCATAACTATCTTGATCTGAATGTAACAAAAACGAAAGAAATGTTGATTGATTTTAGAAAGAATCCAAAAGCTGTGTACCACCACTTTTTATCAAAGGTGCTGAAGTAGAACGTGTTGAATCATACAAATATTTAGGAACTTTTATAGATAATAAGCTGAATTTTAAATCCCATGTTGAGTATGTCCACAAAAAATGTCAAACCAGATTATATTGTCTTCGCAAGCTGCGATCATTTCATGTGAATACTGACATTCTTTGGACATTTTATTCATGCTTCTTGGAATCTGTTCTAACTTTCTCATTTATGTGTTGGTATGGTGGGTTGACTGTGAAGAGCAGAAATGTGCTTGAGAAAGTGGTGAACGTGGGAGGAAAAATCGTTGGTGAGAGACAAAAAAGTCTGAGTGAGCTATATAGGGTGCCGTGTTAGTTGTAAAGCGAAGAAGATTACGTGTGACCAGACCCACGTCCTTGCAAATCAGTATGACCTTCTTCAGTCAGGACGAAGATATCGATCGGTTAAATGCAGAAGTGTCAGATTTAAAACAAAGTTTTATTCCCCTGTCCATTGATTTCTTGAACCGAGAAGATGTTTAATTGAAATCCAAATTCCTCTATATGAATGTATGTCATATGTGAGAAAATGGGTAATGTGGCTAAATTATTGTTTATTTGCTGTGAATGTGTGTGACCACAAATTTATTTCTCAAATTGAGATAATAAAGTTTACTTGACTTGACTTGACTTGACTTGATTTCTCAAATTGAGATAATAAAGTTTACTTGACTTGACTTGACTTGACTTGACTTGACTTGTATGGATATGTGGGCACGAGCCCATGCGTGTGCGTGTGCTCAAGTGTGTGTGTGTGTGTGTGTGTGTGTGTGTGTGTGTGTGTGTGTGTGTGTGTGTGTGTGTGTGTGTGTGTGTGTGTGTGATTCATTTAACGTCTTTCCACTAATCGTGATATTAAACAATTTTTAAAAAATCGTGCCGAAAGAGAGAGATAGGAAAGGAAAGAGCGTATGTGCTTATGCTTGTGCACGCACACGTATGTGTGCATGTGCGTGTGCTCGTGTGTATGTGTATACATATGCGAATGTGTTTGATTATATATGTGTGCATATGTGCGTGCTTATATGAGTGCTTATATGAATAATAATGGTAATATACAAAACACTTACAATTTTCAAATAAGTTCAAAGGGAGAAAAAGTTAAAGTTTCAAGAAAACTAATTAATTTAACAACCATCAAGGCACAGAAGTCTAACCTTTCTCAGTCCTTGTCACTTTTGAGCTTTGTACATTATTCAATCTTTCCTCCCCACACATATCCCCCATCCCCGCCCTCCACACAAAAAGGAACCAATAAATACTTCCCCAATGGAGTACGCTCTAAGCATACAAAAAACTCATGTGTTAGAGCTGGTGACTCAAAGATGGCCTGTGCACTATTTTGCCTGAACACTGGAATTATTTTTTTCATGTCAAGACATGCAACATTATGATCACGTGTTGTTTTCGTTTTACATCAACACACTATGATTTTTAACATATTTTGTTTCAAAAGCATCAAGTTTCCATCTATACATCAATGAAAGTATGTTTTCATTTAAACTAAAGTTATGTTGAATTATTTTAATATCAAAAGTGTCAACCTGATTTTGATTGTCATGTTCTATCATGCTATCTGTGAAAGTTTTCGAAATATGCGTTTTAACTAATTTGCACAGCTCATGTACCGATAAGGGTAGTTTGATATATTCAGAAACAGAGATATGTTTTGCTCCACGCTCAGCTGCCCTATCTATTTTATCGTTATAATAAAAGGAACAGTGTGCAGGAATCCAATCCAACAATAGGATAATTGGGTGTTTCCTTCAATAATCATGTGGATCAAACGGCTGATCTCAATAATCATTTCAGGCCTTGTATGCAAATGAAAGTCTTTTTATGGCCTGAAGGACTGATTTTGAATCTACACAAAACAAAACAAAGCTTGAAATATTGTTTTTGGGAAATTTAAAAAGTGATTCAAAGCCATGAGTATTGCTGTTAGTTCAGCTGTGAATATGGATATGTTACATCCAATGTAAAAAAAAAGAGTT
>JADBJO010005301.1:139637-144637 GCA_016801955.1 Conus betulinus | reverse complement strand
CTAGAGATGCGAGGGCCTAGTTCTTGATCTTCTGCGGGCTTAAGTTTTATTATCTTTTGTTACCCTTCTGATTGCTTCTATTTGTACATTTCCACTTGGGGATTGTGTTGCTTCTATAGAATTCTTAGAATTCTTTCTCTTGAATGAATGTTTATGTGGTTGGCTGCCTGGGCCATCAAAAAAAAAAAAATGCAAAAAAAAAAAAAAAAAAAAAAAAAAAAAACACAACAATCTTGTATTGAATGATTATGTCTATTATTGATTGATGTATGCATATGTTTATTATTGATTCATTTCTGCATATGTTTACTCATTATTACTGTTATCGATTGATGCATTTGTTTATTACCTATCATTGATTGCTAAGTGCGTTTCCCAAACCGTAAACTTCTGTTTATTAGTTATTACTATCGTTCATTCCCTTTCAAAATTAGTTGTAGTTTTTTATGTGTGGAAGTATTGTACGTTTTTGTAAAAAAAAAAAATAATAATAATAATTAACCGTCATTTTTTTTTTTAAGATATTGACATATTATTGGTTCTATTGACTTAGTTTCAACATGACCTTTGTGAACGAAGATAAAATTTTCAGTAAGTACTTACAACGTGGTAAGGCATTTTGTATTGAAGGACAGGCTTTATTGTACTATCTTGATAAATATATTACGCAAGATTTAGAAAGAGAAGAGAGAATGAACGTAGAGCGAATGCAGCAAGAAGAGGAAACTAAAAGACAGCAGTTCAAAATAAAAGAGATGGATGAAACCAAATGAGCACCAGAGCTGAAGAAACTAAAAGATTATGGCAAATGGAAGAAACCAAAAGAGCACACGAGACAGAAGAAACTAAAAGAATACAGTTAAAAATTTCTCGTCAGGGAGTAATTTTAGGTGAGGGCAGCCAAAGTCAAAGTACTAGCGTACCCAGGTCTAACGTCCCTCATCCTACCTTTCCCAAATTATCTCCATTTAATGAAAGAACAGATGACATTGACAGTTATCTGTTCAGGTTCGAAACCCATGCTCGCTCTCTAGGCTGGTCAGAAAGTCTATGGGTCACTTATTTCTCTGCATTACTTGAAGGTTCAGCTCACGTTTTATCACAGTTTGGCAAAAAGTAATGTGGTTTCTTATGATCTGTTGAAAAAAAAGTTTGTTGAAGAAATTTCAGCGCACTCCAGATGATTTTCGTAAGGGGTCAGGTCTTGTTGATCTTATTCTGAGAGAGCAGTTTTTAGAATGTGTTTCTAAGGATTTGGCTACTTTCCTGTATGAAAAAGATGCAAAAAAAACATCTGATGATATGATCAAGTCTGCTGAGTCATACAGGCGTGCCCATCCCACTAAGCTCCTTTCCAGGAAAGCTGATGTAAATATTTTGCCTCTGTTTCCCATAGTACTTCTGGACAGTCAGATAGACCCCTATTCCGTGGTCAGTTAGATGGAGGTCGCAGGTATTTTGCCCCTCATCCTGTTCAGATTCCCAGCACCCCAGCTAGTCAAAGTAGTGGTAACCGTAACCGTGGTCGTGGTGCTCGTCAGTATTCAGTCAATAGATACATTTACCCAGTCTCCCAGTGTTGACTGTTTTCTTTGTAAAAAGACAGGGCATGTGGCTTCCAAATGGTCTTGGAAGTCAGGTAGAAATCCATGCAAGATTTGTACTCTTAGTCATCCGGATAAGTGCCCCTTTGTGGTTGACAGTTCAACTGTCGTCAACAAGTCAGTTGACAAACACTCTACTGCTGTGTGTTCGATTATTTGCTCCCCATTCGCTTGTTTAGCTGCAGGTGAATTCACAGGGAAGTTGCACTTAGAGTCTGGTTCTGTCAATGGCACTCTAAGTTCTGTATTGCGTGACACTGGTGCTACCATCTGTGGTGTTCGCAAGCGACTAGTTTCCGATGACCATATGCCAGGTACTACAGAGAGCTGTGTTTCTTTTGGAGGACGTGTGGATGAATTCCCACAAGCTACACTTTCCTGTCAGTTGTCCCTACTATGAGGGCGATTTAACCTGCTGTGCCGTAGACAGTCTTGCCGCAGATCTCATCATAGGTAATGTTCCTTGTGTTTGTGAAGGCAGTGAATCCAGTGATGTGAGTGATGAACCCCTTCTCTTTAGCTGCCGTTACCAGGGCTAGAGCTAAACATTTGGTAGAGAAGGAACCTCTGTGTCAGATCCCTGATGATTTGGATATTTCTCGTTCTGATCCGATAAAAAAAAACAAAAGGAGGATGAGTCGTTGAAGACATGTTTCCAGTTAGCATCTTCTGGTGAAGTGAAGAAGTCAGGAACAGCTACCTTCTATTACAATTTGTCAGAGATGGTTCTGTGCAGGCATTTAAGAAGATGACATTCCTTTTGATCAGGTTGTTGTTCCCTCTGTCCTCCGACCTACAGTGCTACTGTAGCACACGATCTTATTCTGTCAGGTCATTGTGGTTCTCATCAAACCCTGGCAAGAATCCTCAATCCTTTGGCCTGGTGTAACTGTAGATATGGCCAAGTATGTAGCTTCATGTGACGTTTGTCAGAAGACAGTACCTAAGGGAAAAGTTTGTCCAGTACCCCTTTCTACTGTTCCATTCATTGGTACTTCATTTGACCGTGTGGCTGTTGACCTTGTGGGTCTGCTGTCTCCTCCTTCGGAGCAAGGTCATAGATATATTCTCACCTTCCCTTGAAGGATGTCTCATCTGTCAGTGTAGCAGAAGCACTATTGGGAATCTTTTCTCGTCTAGGATTCCCAAAAGAGATTCTTCCGGATCAAGGCGCCCAGTTTAATTCTGACCTCATGAAACAGTTTCATGTGTTTAGGGTACCAAGGGCATTCACACATCAGCATACCATCCTCAGGCAAACGGTCATGTTGAGCGTTTTCATGGCACTCTGAAATCGATGCTGAAGAAAAAAACTGTGCGTTCTTACCCAAAGGCATGGCATCGATATCTACCTGCACTTCTATTTGCATGCAGAGAGTTGCCTTCAGAAAGTACAGGTTTTTCCCCATTTCAGTTGTTGTTTGGTCGACAAGTTCGTGGCCCTATCGCTCTATTGCAGGAGTCGTGGACCCAGTCTGATGGTCATGATGCAGAAGCAAAACTCCTTTATGCCTACGTGTTCGAGCTTAAAAAATGTCATTGCTGACTCATGCAAGTTGGCTATGGATCATTCTGTCGATTCCTCTGCTGGGGGAAAAAATATTTTGATCATAAGGCCAGAGAACGTCATTTCCAGGTTGACGACTAAGTCTTTGTTCTCCTTCCTAGGAATTCAACAAGTTACTAGCAAGTTGGTCAGGACCATTCCCAGTTACCAAGGTCTTGCATCCTGACTACAAAGTTTTCATCAAAGGAAAACAAAAGGTTTTTCATGCCAAAGTTGAAGAGGTACATGTTGAAGAGGTACATTCGCCGTTCTGGTATGTCTGTGTTTCAGAGTATTTCAACAGTTACCTCACAGTGGAAGTCAGTATCATGGTCAAACATAGCGCCTCTCAGTTCTGGCAAGAAAGATGTTTCGTTCAAGAGTTTCTTCAGGAATTGTTCCTTGTTCGAACCCCACTCCAAATTATCGTGATCCTGTAGTGGCGTACACAGTCGTGTTGTTCAAGACTGCGATGACGCACTACCAATACCCACTTTACCTGTTCCCATGGCATCGTCTATGCCAGATGGAGATATCGATTCAGTACAGTTTGATAGTACTTTGTCTGACAGCAATGCTAAGGAGTTACAAAGAGTCTTTGAGGATTTACAGGATATTCAGACTCCGAAACCAGGCTCCTTTTCATGCAACGTGCTATAAGAGATTCCTCTAACAACAAAGGTTCTCGTTTGAAAAAGGTGTTACGACATCCCCTTCTCTGCTAGAGAGGTTGTTGAGAGAGAAGTTGGCATCATGTTGGAACTCGGTATCATTGAGCCTTCAAGTAGTCCCTATGCCTCCCCAGTTGTACCAGTCAGGAAAAAAGATGGTACATGTCGCTTTTGCTTTCCGTGCTCTTAATAAGATTACCGTCTTTGATGCTGAGCCCATTCCTGACGTGGAAAATTTATTTGCAAGATTATCTGATGCCCAGCTCTTTACAAAGATAGATCTTGGAAAGGGATATTGGCAAATAGTTGTTAAGCCCGAGGATCGTCCAAAGACGGCTTTTACAACACATATGTGTCTTTTTCAGTTTGTAAGGATGCCCTTCGGTCTTGTGTCAGCACCTGCAGTTTTCGCACGCATGATGCGCATGCTAGCTTTGGATCAGTTCTCAGCTGTCAGTGTCTTTGATGATATTTCTGGTTCAAAGTGTTTCATGGGATGCACATCTTCGTCATGTGAAAGGTACTCTTTCATGTCTGAGGTCTTTCGGCCTCGCAGCTCGTGTTTCGAAAATCGAGGCAGGCTTCTATGCTCTGGAATTTCTTGGACATATCGTTGGAGGTGGTACTATGCGTCCTGAACAGAAAATGATAGATAAGATTCTGAGAATTCCCACCCCTAGTACCAGAAAGCAAGTCAGATCTTTGCTAGGTTTGCTTAGCTTTTACAGGAGATATGTTCCTATTTTTTTCCACTTTTAGTACTCCACTCTCAGATTTAATCAAGGACGTTGGTCGAGCTGGAAGATCTATTTCTTGCACCCTTGAATGTGCAGTAGCGTTACAGAAGATTCAGAGTACTTTGTCATCAGCACCTGTATTACTGTTACCTCGGGTAGGTAAGCCCTTTGCTCTTAGAACCGATGCTAGTTCTGTTGGGCTAGGTGCTGTGCTACTGCAAGAGAATGATGATGTATTTCACCCAGTAGTGTTTGGGAGTCACAAATTGCTGGAACATGAAAAGTCACACAGTACCATCGAACAAGAGTGTTTAGCCATTGTCTGGGCCGTTCTGAAGTTTCTTCGATACCTTTGGGAAGTCAGGTTTATTCTTCAAACAGATCATCGACCTTTGACGTACCTTCGAACGTCAAATTATAATCTTTTGGGAACCAGTCTGTT
>JADBJO010005301.1:127226-134079 GCA_016801955.1 Conus betulinus | reverse complement strand
TGAGGACTCTTTGCTGCCACGCGCTCTCCACGAATTTCTTTCTACTGTGACGGACCGTTTCCCGCCCAGTCACAAATTTTGTGCAACCGTGCTAAACGAAAGGTAGTCGTTCGGAAGCCGGTTGTAAAGTTAACCTGACTGCTGCTCACCTGCACTCTGTTTAAACCGGGGGCAACGCAACTACCCAGAAGCTGAAGAGGCACTCCCATCTGTTTTTGGTGGCAGTCAGGTGTTCATCATTCAATATTTATTTATTAGCAAACAGAAACTGTCTTCCCATATAGCAGCGACTGAGACTTCCTCAGTGCACTGTGAAGGTCTTGTTTAGAAATGAAAATTATTTGTTGTGTTCTGTTATCCTATGACTTGAAAGGGTAGCAAAACGAAATTATTTCGGAGAACATGAATAGATGAAGTGAGTGTTAAAGGAAGTGGTCTTCAAGAAAAAAAAATATGTGACTTAACTAGTTATGAACAACATGATGAAAAAAAAAAAAACATGGTTATTATTCCAATGTAGTTTTGGCAAGGGTGTGTGTGTGTGTGTGTGTGTGTGTGTGTGTGTGTGTGATGCTATGGATAATAAGCTCCCAAAGTGAGCGACATAGACTATCATATATGCTGGTTTTTTTTTTGATGTGGATGAGTATTTAACTCACTCTTGATATGAATATTGAATAGTTGTGTGTTGGTAAACAAGAGTGTGTGTGGAAATCTTTCCCTTACATATATTGAAGTAGATGAATCTTTTGGAAAAAAAAATACCTTCTAAAATCTGGTGATTATATGAAATGAAATGAGCATTCTTGTCGTGTTACAAGAAAAAGAAATGAACATTTTGTCGTGACATTTGTAGTTTGATGAAATTTAATCATTAATTGAATGTAATGAATTGTATTCATGGTTTATTGAAGAGGGTCTAAGTGGGAATCCTTTCCCCAATTTGGAAAAACCAGATTCTGAAGGGTTTATATTGAAATCCTTTCCTTGTAGTGCTGTGATTCCAGAAAAGGGAATGCTGTAGTGTTGAAAAAAGGGATTGTAGTGTTGAAGAAAGATTATGCTGATGTTTATCCCAAGTTCCAGTGGAATGTGATGTGGCTAATGAATATGAATGTAGTCACGATTGTAATGAATAGTAGCCATGATACTCAAGGTAGTTAATCAGTTCCCCCTGGGGAATCAGTTCCTTCCTGGGGTAAGAAGTGTACCCTGGTCTGAAGGGGACTGGCTGCCACTTTCTGAGGGTCGGGGCTGTAGCTGTATTCTACCCCCTTGTTCTCTGCCTTGTGTCGGCGTGGAGAGGTCGGCCTGAGTGCCGACAATCTACCCTACCTGCCACTGCGCCCGGGACTGACTACCGCTGAGCCAGTTGGGCTGGAGACGCCGTTGCTGCCAAGCCAGAGCGCCGCTCCCGAATTCTGATCCAGCGACGTGTTGGCTAGGCTGTCGCTGAGTTCTGTTTTTGTGTGTGAGCCACAGCTCCTGTGTGAGACTGTCGCCTTGTCGATGGCAGAGACGCCGTCAGTGTGGTAGTGATTTTGAGCCACAGCTCTCTGATGTTCTATTAGTCCTGTTTCAGACTTGACTCTGTAGACGTCATCTTCATCGTCTTTATCGTCTTCGTCGTCTCTAGCATCCTCCTCGTCATCGTTATATTGTATTTAGATATAGTTCTGTATGTATGCCTTATGGCTGGCGTGCCAACCTATTGATTAACTTATATTTATTATATATGTTTGTCTGATTGCTCGGGCAGCATAAAACAAAAAAAAGTTGTTCTGTTGCCTTCTTGGCAGTGTTCAGGTGAGTGTGGTGTGTGTGTGTGTGTGTGTATGTGAATTGAAAAAGTCGTGCATGCATCCATAATTTCTGTGTGAGAGTCAGACAGTTAGACACCCGTAGACACGACCCATTCCTTCCATAACACCTTCTCCCTCTCCTCCTTCCCTTTGCGGAATAAGCATGTTCCTCAGTCTGGGACACTCCAATCATGTTGGAGAGGGGTCAAAAAGGAACCAAACTTCTGAACGCAGGAGCCAGAGAGGTAATCAATTAGCTAATAATGAAATACCTGAACGCCACAGCAACTCGTTCAGAGTCCTCTTCGGCCACTGGGAAATTGCACTGCTGGAACTGCTGTAGAGACTGCCTGATCGTTTCAGCTCACCTGGCTTATACAGAGCGCAGGTGAACAGCAGTCACGTAAACTAACCGACCGGTTTCCAAGTGAACATGTTCCAGCAAACACGGTTGTAAAAAATTGTGACCTGACAGAAAACGGTCCGTCACACATACAAACAGCTACCCCTCCACACACACACACGCACGCACGCACACACACACACACACACACACACACACACACACACACACACACACACACACACACACACACACACCAGGAATTAATCAATATCAGGACGAAAAAAAAAAAGGATCTTACAAAATAACACTTTTGAAAGAGACATGTTTTGAGGTTGGACTTGAAGGCATCAATCTGATGTGATAAGAACACTAAAGAATCACCGGAACAAACAAGAGCAAAGCCGCTAAACCATAGACTATTTAACCATAGACTATCTTTCAGATCGAACATCAAGAGAGGAAGTGGCTGCACATGCAGACTTAAAGGAAGAAAAAGAACATCACCAGCCACACACACTTCAGAATAATCTCAAGGCCAACACTTCGAAGACTCCTAGAGTTTTGGACAAACTGATACTGGCCCTTTCCGAAAACAGACAGAAATGATCGAACGTATGTCAACTGGGATAAGACTTTGAATTTCTCAAGGATGCCAGTGTATACTGTGGACTTGCGTGCATCGGTAAGTATGCATTGGTGGGTAGATCAGATGTGTAAATTGGAGAGTGTATAGATGTGAGTGTATAAGCATTGCTGTCGCGGCTGTAGTTGCTCTGCTGCTGCTGCTCTGTGTGTGTGTGTGTGTGTGTGTGTGTGTGTGTGTGTGTGTGTGCGTGTGTGCGTGCGTGCGTGCGTGCATCAGTAAGTATGCATTGGTGTGGTAGATGCAGATGTGTAAATTGGAGAGTCTATAGATGTGAGGGTATATGCATTGCTGTCGCTGCTGTAGTTGCTCTGCTGCTGTTGCTCTGTGTATGTTGCTCTGTGTGTTGTGTGTGTGTGTGTGTGTGTGTGTGTGTGTGTGTGTGTGTGTGTGTGTGTTGTGTGTGTGTGTGTGTGTGTGTGTGTGTGTGTGTGTGTGTGTGTGTGTGTGCGTGCGTGCGTGCGTGCGTGCGTGTGTGTGTGTGTGTGTGTGGTACTTTTTTTTTTTTTTAACTCCCAGAATCATCACGTTTTGTGCATGACATTAGGTAGACAAATGTGATAGGAAATTGTAATGTAAAAGGTGAACCCCAGGAAGGCAGGTCTCACTGAACCGATGATAATAATAAGTAATAACAAACTGTTTGTACTAGCTATCTTGCCTGAATTTTGAGCCATGTTATATTCAATGGAGACAGAGACAAATTCTTGGTTCTGGTGGTCAGCAAACCACCGTTCCTGATACTTTTATACACCGTTTACCTACTTATTATTTTGTCGGATTTCTTATTCTCCACAAACCCATGACTTTGAAATCTCAAAGGTGTTAGGTGGTCTAAGTAATGAGAGCCACAGATGATTCAGTTTTGATTAATAAGTGATCTTAGAATTGCATCCCTAACCAGTGTAGCTGCTCTCTCATCCAAATGTTGACAAATGTTACACTTCGGCTATTTTGTCTGATAAATTGATACCTGAAGAGTTATTGACAATCAAATTCCCAACATGTTGAACTTTTGGAAATTCCAGGCCAAATCGCAGCGCAAAATTAAAAAGGTACCTTGGCCAATTTGAATTATTTATCCAGCGTGTGTATACAGAGTGTATATGACTAAACGCTCCTAAAATATAAATTATATCTATCAAATGATCATATCCCGTTCAAAAAATATTCAGTATCATTTGCATATTAAAAAAGGTGTAAGTTCCATTTAATTAATTAATCATTCTTTTATTTATGTATACATGTTCACGCGATATCAATGCTAAATTTCTACACATGTTATGGATAACTAAGGTGATTACGGGTCACCCTGTCGGCATCCTGGGTCTGTATTAAACCAGACTGAAAGCATCCACGATTTAATATTTCTGTAGACGTTTTCTGGCCATTTGCATGTATCTTGTTGAAATTAGAATGCTTTTAACACTTTAGATATAAACCCCAGCTAACTGAATTGAAGTTGTGTGTCAAAATCAATATTCGACAAATGGTTCAATAATAACAGTGTTGATCAATACTGAAATGCAGATTCTCTCGTTGTTGTGATGGAGACACCAATATCTGGGTATGTCAGTTTTAAAGGAAATATTACTGATGGTAAAACTGTGGAGAAGACTGTGCCTGTGCCTTTCAACCACACAGTTGTGGTCAGCTTCAAAGAAATATTCTCAAAGAATGGCAGACGTATCACTGTATCGTTCCTCTGAAAAACTCTGTCCACGGTTTTCATGGAAAGTTTGAAATACAGAAACATCTTGTATGGGAGCGGCAGTGTCATCGCCATTCAGATGTTTCCCATATGTTTCAAGCCCTACAACTAATTGTCGTTGCAGAACTGAAAATACTTCACGAAAGGAACCTGCTTAGACTGTTCTTTTCATTCTTCCCTCACAGTAGTTGGCGTGTTTACACACCCACCAGAGGCTGGAACTGTGTTCTGTGAAGCATTATGCCAGCTTCCAGCATCACCTGGCCTGCAACCTAAAGACAGAATGTGAAGATGGACGAGACGAAACGGGTGACTGTCCCTATAGCAGTCCTCAATGTGATGGACTGGTTGCACTTTGCAACAACTGTTACAAACTTGTCCACAGTCTGACAGGATTTGTCAGTAACAGCACAGATCTGAACAAACGGGCTGACGAGTATTGTGCTTTAACGCAAAAACAACAAGATGCCCCAGTGTGTCTTTCTACATGGCTAGCAATGTTTAGAAACAAAACAAAATTACACAGTGGCTGGTTCAGCACCTTTTGGTTGCTTTGCACACAAGAGATAACTCCTTGCCAGAGATGTATAATTATGCTGTGGTAAACAATAAAAGGACAGTCATTCATCATTTCTGGAGTCACAGTGCTCGTAGGGCGACAAGAGCAAAGATGTGTTTCCACACTCTTGTAGGTTGTGGGGGAAACGATATACAACTAGTGGAGCTCATTTGTGTACGCAAACGTGCTTCCTATTTAATTTTGGGACAGTATGTGAACTCAGACGTAATAAAACAGCAAGAAGCTATTCTGATTTGAAGATCGTATTATTAAACAACATATCAGTCTCACTATCATCGGGATATCAATACATGACTAAATGCCCTCACGGCCATGTCACACACACATTTCTTCCATGTGGTTCTGACCAATACCAAATTTGTAGTCAGAACACAACCACTGCTTGTTGTTTCAAGCATATCGTCACATATAGACACATTTGATTCATCTGATTACCGTGTCACTTCTTTCGCCACGTTCATATGTAGTGATGACTCCACACGGATTTCATACACCGTAGTATGCGACTTCCTAACTGACTGCCCTGAGGAGAGTGATGAATCCTTTTGTAAACATCCGCCTTGCTCCAGGACGTTTACATGTAACAATGGGGAGTGCCTGCTTTTTGAAAAATTGTGTGATAACATGTTCCATTGTCGTGATGAGTCAGACGAAGTAAACTGCCCTGAAATGAGGGACATCAGTTGGTCTTTTGACAAACAAACGTGTCCATCTCCAGCTCTGTGGGAGTTCAATGGAATTGCACAGTTCTACTCCACCCCGATGAAGGCCAATGAGTCTTGTCCCAACAGCCACTATCGTTGTCCCCTGGTAACTTCAATGATTGTCTGCCTGTGTATACACGGTGTAATGGGCCATATGACTGTATTGATCACCAGGATGAAGAGGGATGTGAAGAAATGAAATGTCCAGGCTATTTTCGATGCCGACTTTCAACAATAGTTTTTTACACAGTGACCATGTGTGTGATGGCTGGCCTCATTGCCCGAGAAAACGACGATGAATTGGCATGCAGCGCAACATGTCCTACACAGTGTCTTTGTCAGGGTCACACCTTTCTGTGTCCTCAGCCTTTCTCTGCAGCTCTTTTTCCTCATCTTCGCTACTTGGATGCCACAGGGTCAGGTCTGACACTGCATGATGTGAGTAATAACACTCTCCTTATAGTTTAATCCTTGTAAATTGTTCATTGACGTTCTTGCCTAAAGTCCATTGGCGAATGTTAGGTTTCTTGATCTCAGTGGAAACCAGCTCCAGTATGTAAACCTTACATCTGTTTGGTGTTTAGAAAATTTGTACACACTCTCCCTGTCTAACAATCCCCTGTCCTCTCTCTACACTGACCTCTCCTTGGTTGACCAGCATAGTACCTTCACTGTGTTACATTTGGCCCACACCACACTAACTGTATTGGACACAAGGTCCTGTCACCTTTTTCCCACTTACAGAAACTGAATTTGACATTTACTGCTATTCATACAATTAGCTCGATGGGGTTTAGGTTCACACCACAGTTAAAAGAACTCTACATGGATGGCAGTCCAGTTCAAATATTTCCACCTGATTTGTTTAAGGGACTTTCCAATTTTCGCTTTATATCCACTGAGAACTATAGATTTTGCTGCAAAGAAATACTTCCACATAACTTCGATACCTTAGTGTGCCTCGCCCCAGATGATGAAATTTCTTCATGTAGAGATCTGTTACAGTCATGGGCGTACCGAGCGTTCCTGTGGCTGATTGCATTTCTGTCTTTGACTGGTAACGTTTT
>JADBJO010005301.1:112226-114726 GCA_016801955.1 Conus betulinus | reverse complement strand
AGCTTTGTGGTTTTACCTGTTATGTTGCTGAGAGGATTGTTTTTATGGCAAGAAATCTTAATTGAGGTAGCTGAAGGAAAACATCTACGTCGAGAATTTTAACATTGTTTTGAGCAAGATCAAGATACTTCAGATTAAAAAGTGTAACGTGTGAAATATTGTAAATCAAACATTGAGATAAAACCAAGGCAACAAGATGAATATTTGTCCTAAAATCAATTACAGACATGTTTGAGCCAGTTGCATTAACGTATCTCAACAGAGGAAAGTGGCCAGAAAGGAACGGTTGTGGACATAGGAAAACATGACCTTGACACTGACATCCTTCTGGGCAGCTCGTGTCACATCAGTTCATCATCACGCTGTGGGCACTGACCCCATCCATCACACAGATGATTTTCCGTGCAAACAGATGCTGGAAGCCCGACACTGGTAGAAACCAGGGCACCTCAGTGCCCCACACCAATGCTCATCCTCTCTATGAATACAATCAAAGAATCCATTACATCTAGTGTAGATAGGCAGACAGTACAGCCACTCAGACGAGCATTGGTAATGAGCATGAGGACACAACTCCCCAGTTTTCATCAGCTGTTGAGTGAAGTAACCTGTCCCATCTAGATCAACGTAAAACTGTCGCTTAATATCTTCCTGTTTGATCGGGACATGATAGGTGGCATCATCAGAGCACCCAACTTCATCAGAATCGTCCACACAATCTGTATATTGATTGCAGCGTTGACTGAGTAACACACACTGACCGCTCAAGCACAGAAAACCAGCACATGAAAATTCACAGAATGACTCATCGCTTCCATCTGGACAATCCTGTCTGAAGTCACACAGTAAAGTATGATGCACTGTTCTCATATCGTCATCACATCTAAATGGGGTGTAGGTGAATTGTCCTCCATCAAACGACATGTCGTCAAGCTGCAAACAACTGACATTCAACAATGTATAGGTTTTTGAATATGTCTCTTTCATACAGTCACTCTCGGCGTCACACAACAGAAAACGGTGTGTGGCAAAATGTGCAGAGGAAACACCCATATGCTGCCGTGTGTGCATGCAGATACATTCAGAGGAGCCTACATGAGCCAACGCAATGGGTGAATGAAAGACACCATTTGACTTTAATTCTAGTTCGCACATTATCCCAGTAACATCAGCAGGGTACGTCAACTGCAAATGAACCCCATAATCTGTGGCAAAGGCAATATGGAAAGTCCTTGAAGGAACATACTGATAAAAACGCATTGAAGTAAAAGAATCACGATGGAAATAGAAGTGATTCATGTTGTAAATGAAAGTGGTGTCAAACCATGTACGGAATTGCTATACGAAAATGGCGCAGAATGCCAACCCGATCTTAGACCAATGGATGCTTGAAATCTAACATAGTTTGACAATGCACGTCGGAAATCTAACTTTTCCTTCTTGGTTTTCACATTTGCTAGTTTTTCACCCACTTTGTGGCACTCAGTGTTAGAAAATGCATTCGGGATGTATTGATCGACTAGGATTAATCTGAAACATTTGTTTCGTGATGCCACCAGCCCCTTGCAATCTTCATTACTGAAGGGACAGTCCCCTGTTTCATCCCGTCCGTCGTGACATTCTGGGCGCTGGTTACAGCGCAGGTGATGTTGGAAATCAGAATACCATGGCACAGAACAGTTGAATAGACCACTGGACAGCTTCACAGGCCCTTTGTGCGTAGGAAGTACAGACAGGAACAGTTTCATACCAGCATTAAAAGCTATTAAACAAGTAAACTCAATTTGGATCTTTGAAGTGTTGATAATGATAGGTGATAGACAACATAGACGGCATACTCTTTCATTCTTTTTAAGAGCTGTGTTTGGGTCTAAGTAGTTCAGTTCTATGCAATAACACATATATGATCTAAAAGAGATCTGTTGAAAGCTTATAATGTACGTCATATTTATTCTGAAATCGTCGGTATAAGGAAGTTGTAGTCTATTATACCCTATCACATATGGAGTGATCAAGCATGTGAAATCATCCGTTATTTTTACAATGAAATCAGGGCGTTTTTACTGACTCTATAGTAACTGCCACTAGAGGTTTCCCTATGTATGCTAACCACATTTTGTTTGAACTAGAGTCGATAAAAACTGTCCTCCCATGTCGTGAAAATAGCATTCTAAAAGAAACTCATAAACCTCGCCTTTTAAATATACTTCAGTTTTCCAGTGCCTGGAATCACAGTCATGTGATAGGCGTTGTATACGAGCACGGACATATCCGCCCTGGGGTATTTGCACATGCAGTATACAGAAAGGACTGACATGGCCGCAAACACCCCGTATATGACAACTCGGTGAAGAGCAGACGGTAATGAATATTTCCCACACTCAGATGCATTAGTCTGTAGGAATATGATATCAGTGCTGTTTTGACTCAGGAGATATTCCACACCTGGACAAATATCAAGGATCCTTAGTTGACCAGGAGTTATGGTAAGGCGTTCAGC
>JADBJO010005301.1:104726-109726 GCA_016801955.1 Conus betulinus | reverse complement strand
GCAATGGATTTGAACACAAAGCTCTTTTTTGTGCGCATCAGCTTAGCTCTGGGGACACAAAATCGTCTGCCTGATGGAAGGAGCTCAAAACTGTCGCGCAAGCGTATGCCCACTGTCACTACAATCGCACGAGCCTTGTTGACCGCACGCCTTTCATACAACTCACTCATACTCTCCTGTCTCTCACCACCATCTTACCACAGATCTTCAACGCTATCCAAGAGTTTGCTGTTTTTCAAAATTAAGATTTCCATACCAGCAAATGCATGAAAAAGTCAAGACAGACTCAATAAAACTCCTGTAAAATGTTTTAAGAATTTTTGGCTGGACATGCAGATTCCTCAATTTGCGTAGGAAAATGCATTCTGGTTTGGCATTTTTTGTATGCGGACCTGGGTGTGTGTATTGAAAGTGAGCTTATTGTCTAACGTTGTGCCCAGATATTTGTATTCCTCTACCCGTTCCACTTTTTCTCCATCAATATAAAGATCAGGCACATAATTTTCCGCTTTCCTAAAATCTATGATCATCTCCTTTGTTTTTTTTTTTTACGTTAAGCTCAAGATAATTTTCTTTTACACACCAGGTGCTGAAACGCTCAACTTCATCAAAATATGTTACATCAGAATTGGAAAGGTCTACAAGGGCTGTATCATCTGAATATTTATGACTGGTGTTTCTTCTGTACCAATGCAGTCGTTGGTGTACAGAGTAAAGAGGACAGGAGAAAGAACGGTACCTTGAGGGGAACCTGTGGAGCAAAAGAGGACAGATGACATGACAGATTGATAGCGCACTGACTGGGATCTGGAGATGAGGAAATCTGTGATCCACAGGATAAGCCTGGGTCTGACATTTAAGGATAAAAGTTTGTGCGCTAAGAGATGAGGCTGGATGGTGTTAAAAGCTGATGAAAAATCAATAAAAAGAATACGAACAAAAGAATCTGTTTTCTCCAGGTGAGTGTAAGCGTTGTGTAAAAGTGTGAGAGTGGCATCGTCTGTGCATCTGTTGCGTTTGTATGCAAACTGATAAGGATCTTGATGACTGACTGTATCAGTGAGGAGGTGACTGAGTATTGCTCTTTCGAAACACTTCATCACAATGGATGTTAGAGCGACTGGGCGGTAGTCATTGGGAAGATGGTTTAGACTTTTTTGGTATAGGACAGATCACTGAGGCTTTCCAGAGAGAAGGGACAGTTGAAGTTTTAATAGACCAATTGAATAGTCTAGTGAAGACATGACAGAGTTGAGATCCACAGTTCTTGAGTAATACACTACTAATATTGTCTGTCTGGTCCAGGCGCCTTTTGGATATTTAGTCTTTTAAACATTGAAAGTATTGTTGTATCTTCTATAATGATCTCATCTTCTCTTTCTTTGCTTTGATTTCCTCTTTTATCACTCCCAATGCATCGGTGAAATCATGAGCATCAAAACGACAGTAAAATTTGTTGAGTTCATTAGCGAATTGTTGTTGCTGTTCTTTGATAAGGCACAGTGATGATGGGATTTGGTTTGACCAGTTAATTTCTTTAGACCTTGCCATGCGTTCCGCATATTACCGCACTGAAACTGCAATTCAACCTCTCTTTGTACTTTGTTTGGGCTGAGCGTATTTCCTTTCTCAGTTTTTATTTGGACTTTCTTACGTTCCATTTTGTTTTCTTTTTGAAAGGCAATTTTCTTTCATTTAACACACTGTTTTCAGTGCTTCGTTACCCATGGTTTATTATTAGGGAAAATTTTGATTGTTTTTGATGGAATGATTAAATCTTGACAAAACATGATATATTCTGATATGACATCTGTTGCTTCATGGATATTGACAGAGGATTCAAAGAAAAGGTCCCAGTCAGTACAGTCAAAACATCCTTGTAATTCCAAAATACTGTCAGGCTCCCATACCTTAACCTTCTTCTTTATGATGGGTTCTGTCTGAATTTTAGGTCTATATGCGGGTATGAGGTGGACTACATCATGATCAGATTTTCCGATAGGGGGTAGGGGTTCATATTTGTAAGCGTGATTGATGTTGCCATAACAAAGATCGGGCATTTTGTTTTTACGAGTAAAAACAGGTAATATATTGTTTAAAAGATGGAAGGGATGAGTCAATCTTCTGTTTACAGTTATTAAAATCACCAAGAATAAAATTGGGTGCATCAGGAGAGATAGACTGAAGAAATTGCACAGTATCAACAACATGGGCAGCGGCACATGACACATTGGCAGCAGGATGGGCATAAACAACTGTTAAAAACAACTGTCCGAATTCCCGCGGCAGGTATCTTGGTCTCAGAGACAGCGATATCAGTTCTACATCAGGGGTGCACAGCCGTCTTCTCACAGTCACATTAGCATTGTCACACCATCTATTGTGACATACACACACACCCCTCCCCCGTGTGCCTTGCCTGTGGTCAGTCGGTCACGGTCAGTTCTGAGAGGGGGGTGAAATCCGTCAATGGCCACACTGTCATCAGAGATAGAGTCACACCACCATGTTTCCGTAAAATAAAAAACACAAGCATTTCTGTATTCTCTCATAAAACGAGAGTTCACTAAAAGTTCATCAAAATTTCCGTTGGAGCTGGTCGGGTTGATCGAGCGAACATTAGATAAATGATAGATGGCATGGGGGTTTGTGGGTGTGGGTGGGGGGGGGGGGGGGGGGGGGGGGGGGGGGGGGGGGGGGGGGGGGGGGGTCGGCTAGCATTCCTTCTCAATCTTCGTTTTACACCTCCACGCTGACCACGTTTTCTTTTCCTTTGGCATGTTCAGAACCGGTTTTGAAATCACCTGTGTTTGGATTAGTTAAAAACGGTAAGTTGGTTAAATCGTGCGGAGTGTCGCCGTTTATGTGGAGGACAACCATCCATTCAAACAGGCCGGCTAGATTCTTTTAACATCAGAGAAAGTTGTGTCTTATGTTAATGAAGCAGACGCTGAACCCGGTTACAGAACAGATCATTATGCTGTGTTATTGAAGCAAAATTCAGAAAGAGAGGAGGCTAGTTACCGCCAAGGACACAGACAAACAAAGCACAGGACAAAACGCAATGCATTTCGACCTCTTGGGTCTTCTTCAGGCAAAGACAAATAACATTTAGGACAGTTAAAATGAAGTACGAGAAACCACTTAAGCTCTCATGTTCGGTGCAAATTCAAGCAAATTCCGTGTTATTGAAACTACTATTTAAAGAAGACGTAAATCGCAATACCTTTTGGAAACTTAACACGTCTCTGTTAAAAGGTATGTCATATTTAGATGAAATTAATACTGTGATTGAAAACATTAAAGAAGAACAGTCTCACCCTATAATTAAATAAAAGTAATAAAACAGATGGAAATTGTAATTTTCAATTTCTGACAATCTTTTTCATGATATCCTGTTAATGAAAATAAGATCGAAAAGAATTGCTTACGCTACTGCGACAAAAAGAAAGATTAATGAAGAGGAAAAACAATTAGAATAAGACATTTTCTTAAGTAGAAGAAATGACGATGAAATCAAGTAACTAAGTAACTAAAAAAAAGAACAACTGACGGATATCAGAGGAAAACGAATAGAAGGATTTTTGTTAACATGAGGAGCTAGATAGATAGCTCATGGGGAGAAAGTTAGTTAGTTGTCATTTTCGTAATCTTTGAAAAACGGCCTTTCATCAGTAAAATATGGCTAGACTAATTGACAAACAAAATAATGTTTTGACAAATCAGAGGAATATACTGAAAGAAGGATATAATTTCTCTAAGCGATTATACACAGAAAATACTGCAGAAAATTGTGACATAAAAATGTAGTGGAAGACATCGCCGGTTTAAATGAAACAGAAGAAGCGGAATTAGAAGGTCTTCTTACATTTGAGGAAGGGACATCTATCTTAACGACAATGCAAAATAATAAACGCCCCTATTCCGATGGCTCAACAACTGAATTCTTTAAAGGCTTTTGGATACAAATTGCTGTATCTGTCGTTTGAGCGTTAAAACGCTTTTCAAAGAGAGGGAATCGTTACATGTTTCCCAAAAGGTGATTAACAAAATGTGGGTCTACAAGACAGAATCCTCTAGCACTGCAAACAGAATGGAATGTGCGCTGTCTAAAATCCATAATGAAGATCAGACTAGATTTATTAGAATAGATACATCGGCGACAAAAGAGGATTGATAAGTGACACTATATCCTATTTAGATGAAAACGATCTGCCTAGTTTGTTGTTTAGTATACACTTTCGAAAAGCCTTTTATTCGACTGGGAAATGGGAAATTATGTTTAAAGTTCTAAAGTGTGTTTGGTTTCCAAAAAGATATTTCTGGATGGATACTGTTCAAATGCATATACAATGTGTGTGTGTGTGTGTGTGTGTGTGTGTGTGTGTGTGTGTGTGTGTGTGTGAGTGTGTGTGTGTGTGTGTGTTCGTGTGTGTGTGTGTGTGTGAATGGACCCCCCCCCCCCCCCAAGCCTTTTTTTTTTAACTACAAATAGCTTTAACTTTCATTGTCTTCTTTTTACAGTTTAAACAATCATACTGTTTGTGGTATAATTTCTTGGTATTGAAATTTTGTTCTCTTTTATTCCGTACCTGGTTTCGTAGGGAATGTTATGTTTTTATACTTAAAATGTTTACACAAGTCCGTTTCCAATTTTCACAACCTTATGAATTATGTCTCTCTCTCTCTCTCTCTCTCTCTCTCTCTCTCTCTCTCTCTCTCTCTCTCTCTCTCTCTCTCTCTCTCTCTCGTCCTACTTCAAACAATTTACTTAGCAGTAAATCTTTTATTCCTATTTTGTATTTAACTCTGCAGGTTGTTTTTTACAGTTTAAGTAATTATACATTTCCAATATTATTGATCGTTTGAATGGTACTATTTTTTTTTTTTTTTTATACTTAACTTGAGCTTATCTTGGAGCGTATCTGTTTTACAGTTGGAGTGTTTATTTAAGTGTGGTGCAATATTGCATATCTGATGGTGGTGTGGTGGTGATGTGC
>JADBJO010005301.1:80595-104128 GCA_016801955.1 Conus betulinus | reverse complement strand
CAACGATGCAGTGTAGGTGGTGAAACCAGTAAGGCCCTTTTTATTAAACAGCGTAGTTCACAGGATGGAACCATGGTGGTGGTGAACTCCTTTAAATGAGACTCTCTCTCTCTCTCTCTCTCTCTCTCTCTCTCTCTCTCGTCTCTCTCCCTCTCTCTCTCTCTCTCTCTCTCTCTCTCTCTCTCTCTCTCTCCGTAAATGCATAAACCATGTTTCATTAATTTTCTTTAACAGCAACTAGATCTGCTTTCTCTTTGATTATAAAGGTGAACTATTTATCATAATCATATTGACATTGCTACGCCATACCCTAGTTACGAGGACCGGAAGATCACGTGACCCTAGAAAACGGTTGAACCAAGAGAACGGCAATCGAGCATCAAATCTGGAAGGCGATTTCTGCAGTGTTGTACACCATATGGAATTTGTTCTTAGTCTTCACGTGTAAAATTATTCCTGTGTAATTCTACTACATCGTCGAGAAAAGGGCACCTTCTATTTCATCGGATTCAGCATATCTTTTATACGAGTTATTTTGTCAGTCGAGATCGCCAGGCCATCTTCTCCAGAAGAAGTCTATATCTGCTGTGATTGTGTCCATATATATGTATTTTTTTATAACGTTAGATTCGTTGGGGACCATCGAGCCTGTTTATGAATCTGCAAACTTTTGCTGGACTTTTCACGTCTCTAACAATAACTTCGTAAATCAACAACATCAAATTCAGGAATTCATCTTCGTCCGTCATCAGCATCCCTTCCAGCCATTGACCTGGCGTTTATTCACAGCTTCAGCCAGTGGGAGGAAACCGTGGGTGGCCGGACCAGGACAGGGATTGGACCTCTCCTAGCCCGGCTGTACTAGGCCTCGCTGGAACCGCCTTGGTCCGAGGTCAGTTCCTCACCCGTGTAATTTTTCGGTTCAATAGCACGACTTTTTCATGATTAATTTTATGATTGTATGAGTCAGCTATTTATCTTGGCATGCATCAGTATGTTGGTAAGTACGTTGTATGTGACCGTCGTCGTGTCATATCTATCATTACTTTTTTCTTCGGTAAAGCTGCAGTTTGTTTCATTTGCCCCTATTACTTTTTGAGATTATCGTCGCAACATAAATAAATTTGTTATGCATAAATGTTAAGAATTTATTTTAGAAAACGGGTGGAGAGTTGCCCAAATCATCACTGGGTGTCATCTTCACTGTCCGTTACATCTCATAAGCCATCAATGTGTCTTCATCGTGCCCACTTTAGACACATGCAAAGCTATTACACTACGCTAGACTTGTACACATCTGTGTTATTTGTCTGTTTTTGCATGTACACTACACACGAACACCTAGCTGTCCTTGGGCATTAGTAAAAAGATATTGAGGCGTTAGGGCGTTATGTATAGTTAGGCACCTCCTTGCAGGTGGTTCCGGTGTTCCAGCTTTCCAGTTTCTCCTATCCAAGCTTCAGACCTGCTCCCTGTCTTCTCATCCTGGACTTTGTTCCTGCTTTGGGCTCGTGTGTACGGGCCTGACGAGGTTCTGGCGACGTATTCAAGATCAAAAATCGTCGGGAAGACGAAGCCCCGTTAGCCCAAGAATCATCCATCCATATTAATATGATCAACACCCAATTACATGTTTGTAAAAAAAGGTCTATGGTCTGCTGTGTGAATTGTGACTGTGTGTTGGCTTCGGTCTCTTCCTCTAGTTCTTGTGAGCAGTGCACCTTCCCCTACGTCACAACCCACTGTTGCAACTCTCTCTCTCTCTCCTCTCTCTCTCTCTCTCTCTCTCTCTCTCTCTCTCTCTCTCTCTCTCTCTCTCTCTCTCAAGGTTCTCCTATTTACACGTTTTATACAATGTTTACAGAAAAGGCCCTGCATGCATCAATACAAATTGCTCAAGTGTTGACACAGGCAAATGACGTTCTGATCTACAAATTCAAAAAGAACACTTTACAAACATCGAAAGCAGTTCAGCAGCGGTAGAACAGCATTGCTCAGTGGTGTCATGAAATTTGATCGTCCATCATCCCCACGAAAGACTGGATATTGGTCCGAATTGTGTACGGCAAGACATTAGGACAATTTCCCTCATTATTTTCATTCAGTAGAATGCCAGGTGAATCATTTTACAACCTACAATAGAATGATGACATTTAGAAAGCATATTGAGAATAATGTTCTTGAATGATACAAGGGCCTATCTGCTGGGAAAGCAATGGCAGCTTAAGGCATGGAACAGCGCCATCTCCACCGATTGTATCACGCAGCTGTACGCAGTGTGATTGATTGTGGATTGGGGCTTACATCATTGTCCAAAAACAATTTTCTTAAATAAAAACATCAAAATGGAACGATGTAATTGGTCCTGGGAACCATGAAGGATACACCAGTTGAAACTAACTGATACCTGCTTGACCTTGTTTCAATGCAGGCAAGAGACAAACTTGAACAGGTGATGCATGTTTTAGAGCACTTGACAATCCCAAAACCCACTACATGCAGCAGCCAATGGAGCAAAAGGCACTCGCCTATCACATGGAAAGTCATGGACTTGCAACAGAAGACAATATATTCCCCCCACTACTTAACTGTTCAGCATTATATTGTTTGGTCAATCAGTGGGTGATTGTATCTCTTAGGAGATCCAAGGAAAGGTTGTTCTGCACAATTCGTAGCCGCTGACAATGCTTGGGTTGTTGAACAGCAGAGCTGACCACTCAGACTATTCCATGTCTTTTGATCTCCCTTGCATCCTTTTTCCCTCTCCACACTTTCGTTTTGTTTACGGGTTAATTCTACAACCTTTCGCTGGCTGCTTTGGGGGTGCTGTTAGATTCTTTTTCGAACCATTGAACACCACAGAATTATGGACTGTGGTGTGTCTCTATCTGACGCCAAGAGCACAGCCACACAATCAGCCGTGTCTCTTTGATGAGTCCGATTCAGCGGACGAAAGGCCTCGGAGCAGGCGATACATATAGATCTGCCTTCGAGAGAGATTGTGATAGTTTCCTCATGCAGCTAGTGAACGGGTTTCCTCATGCAGCTAGTGAACGGGGGTTTTCATACTTATGACATACATTTTCCCATTTAATTCATGTTAATTTTTTTTTTCCTCTCAATTTCAAATCTTTGTCAAATCGTTACTATAATGATGGAAGAATTGTTAACCTGCACTTGTTTTCCCCCACTACTTAATTGTTTTATATATATATATATATATATATATATATATATATATATATATATATATATATTGTGTGTGTGTATGTGTGTCAATTAGCAGAACTCAAAGAAAACCAAGGAATGGGAAAAATTATCCAGATCACTTCAAACACCTCCACCAATTGCGTCATTTTAGAACTTTGAAGACATGTCGAAAATGGCCAGAAGGCAAAACCAACGCAGAAATTAAGAGTCATGTCGAAACACCTATTGTCAACAGAATATATTGCTAAATACACTGACAGCTCTCTCAACAAAGGTAAATCATGCTGGGGATACGCAGCGAAGCAAAATGGCCGAACTATCCAAGAGGACAATGGCACACACAATATAATTTAACAACATCGGATCTAGGCTCTCATCCGTGGGATTGCAAAACACCACAAACGTATAGATGCTGTTCTTCGTTAAAAACCATACGAGGACTACCACAATGGTTGAAGACTGGGCTGACTGAATTCTCATCCAGGAGACGAAAGTGGAAATTGAAAATGCCATTGATTCTATTACCAAACGCCTTCTTTTGCTACTTTTCATTTAAAATGTTGGCATTAGAAGAAAATTGTACAAGCCTGTAAGAAGTAGTATCCATGATAGATAAAGGCAAGATTTCGAGTAGTGCGAATTTATGGTGCGTTGATTGTACAGTTGGATTAAGATAGGGTGATGCATGCAGTCAATAGTATTTTCTCTGTTCCTTAACGAGCCATCAATTGACATACTTAATACTGGAAGACATAGTGCTATGTTTTCTCTTGCCGCCTTTGCAATTTTATTCTGTTATTAGTGGATGATGTAATCTTACTGTCTGTGACTGTCATTCGACTACAAACGCCCTTAAACAATTAACAAATATTTAAGCTTCATTTCACTTAAAATTTAACATGAACAAATGTAACATCATAGTGTTTTGAAAGGGTGGTTATGTATGCGTGAGAGAAAGATTGTTTTATTATGAAGAAGCTGCATATCCTTGATGATAAATTCTTTTGTGTTGTCTGTGACGTTGTTTGACTCGTTCAGGTTATTATAGTTCAATATGGGCAGAGGTATATGGGGATTGGACAAGGCAGCTATACGCTGTGAGACCACTCGTTTGTTATGCTTTAATGCACTTCCTCACAGTAGATGTTAGGACACCAAATGACCATTCGCATGGCGAAACTAACAGGTATCCTTTATATGCAAACTCAACTGTGAGATGTGTTCGCTATTGGTTTTAAATTGTTACAGGTGGGTCAGCAAAGAATTCCGCGTAAAACGTGTAATATGTTAACAGATCTTAAAGGTAAAATGAAATGGGTGACTCAAGTGTGAATTTGGTGGTTTGGATATGGAGTTGGGTTACTTTGGTACAATCAGGGTGTTGGAAAATTAATGACTTTATTCGTACATTTCGGCAATGGTTAAAAAATGTTGTTGGCAAAACTGGACTGAACATATTCAGAAAGTAGAAGATTTGAAAGGTTTTGAAATTCATGTAATACGACTTCTCTGTACCACTATCTATCATTGTATTTTGATCCACATTTGAAATGTATAATGACAAGATTCAGAATTCAGAAAGAGAGGCGTTTAGTTTCCGCCAAGAACACAGACAAACACAGTAAAGAATTAGAAACAATGCATTTCGACCTCTTGGGTCTTCATCAGGTGAAAACAAATAACATTTAGGACAGTGAAAACGAAAAACGAGAAACCATTTTTCTTCTCCTGTTTGCCTCACGATACAGATAAGATTCAGGCCTGGAATCTCAGAGCTAATGGTACAACAGAAGTGTTTTAGCTTTTCCCATGTGTAAAGAAGCAGAAGAAAACGAGATACATTTTGCGTTTTGCTGTCGAAGACTCAGACGTATTCGAGAAAGCTTTATCAAAAGTCTCACGATGTTCGAATATTATCACTATGCCTATACAAGACATTTAGTTTAAAGATTTCGCAGTGTCTTGAAATATATCTGTTTTGTTTCTGTCCCTACTGTTTTTATGTATGGCTGATGGAACTTGGTGTTTTTTTTTGGTTGGTTGGTTTTTTTTTTATGTTTTCTTGCTCAATTTGTGTTTAATGAATTCTTTATATGATGTTCGCACACTCTTTGATAAGAGCCATGGCTTGCAGGAATAAATTCATAAAAAACTCTTATTCTCCCCCTCGCTCCCTCCCCTCCCTCCCTCTCTCTCTCTCTCTCTCTCTCTCTCTCTCTCTCTCTCTCTCTCTCTCTCTCTCTCTCTCTCTCTCTCTCTCTCTCTCTCTCTCTCTCTCTCTCTCAGTGCAGTTTGCTACAGTGTGTGGACAGGTGCGTGCGTGGGTGCGATGGGGCGCGTGTGCGCGCACGTGTGTGTGTGTGTGTGTGTGTGTGTGTGTGTGTGTGTGTGTGTGTGTGTATGAGTGTGGATGTACGTATGTTTCTGTAGAGGATGTGCAGTTGGGAGTGCATGCGTAAACGCATGCATGCATGCATGTGTGTGTGTGTGTGTGTGTGTGTGTGTGTGTGTGTGTGTGTGTGTGTGTGTGTACTTACGCTACTTGTACTCACTGACATGAGAGTGTACTTGTCAAGCTTTGATTTATTGCTCAGACGATTTATTGCTTTCAGATAAACAATGAAAGACTGAACTGAACTTCTTTTAAGTATTCAGTAACAGGCGTAATACGATTTATGAGCTTTTCTTCACGTCTGAATCGACAGCATCAACATTGTTCACTGTGATTTCCTGGTTTTTATACAGCACGACCGTCTGCGGGAAATGATATTTTTTTACTGTTAAGCTGGGTGTGATTTGTGTAAAAACGTCGATGGATGAGGAAGCAGCAGCAGCAGTGCAATAGTGGTAGTAGCACTAGTAGTAGTATTGATAGTAGTAGTAGTAGTAGTGATGGTGGTGGTGGTGGTGGTGGTGGTGGTGGTCGTAGTGGAAATCGTAGCAGCAGGATCAGCAACAACGGTAGAAGTTGTCGTGATAGTAGTTGTAGCAGTAATAATTGAACGATCAATAATGGCATTAAAAAAGCGTAGAACTGACTTGAGAAGTTTCAAAACGGAGTGACCGAGGACGGAAAATGAAGCAAAATTTAGAGAGGGGTTAGTTACCGCCAAGACACAGACAAACAGAGCACAGGACAAGACACAATGCATTTTGACCTCTTGGGTCTTCTTCAGTCGAAAACGAATAACATTAAGGACAGTGAAAACGAAGAACGAGAAACCACTTATCTTTTTCCTGTTCGCCTCACGATCAAAATGGCTGCCGGACGGTTCTCCTGTTCGCTTCACGATCAAAATGGCCGGCGGGCGGAAAACCGTCTGGCGGCCATTTTGATCGTGAGGCGAACAGGATAAGATAAGTGGTTTCTCGTTCTTCGTTTTCACTGTCCTTAATGTTATTTGCTTTCGCCTGAAGAAGACCCAAGAGGTCGAAATGCATTGTGTCTTGTCCTGTATTTTGTCTGTCAATGTCCTTGGTGGCAACTTACCCCTTCTCTGTCTAAATGTTGCAGTATTTTATGAACGGTTTGTGACAATGCCAACGTTAGAACATTTTGCTCAAACGATCTTCAAATTTAATTTCAGTTTCAGTTTCATCAAGGAGGCATCACTGCGTGCGGACTAGTCCATATACGCTACACCACATGCGCTAAATCTTGAGTTAACATTAGACACGATTTTAGCTGACGGAATGTACACATGTGTTTGTAGATCACCAGTGCGTTTTACTCTGTACACAAATGATTGTTCAGGAAGTGATTCAACTTTGTACATTAAATATTCAGATGACTCAGCACTTGTGGATCTCTCCAACTCTGATTCTGTTTACTTCAAGGAGGTTCAAAGATCTGTTGACTGGTGCGATCATAACTATCTTGATCTGAATGTAACAAAAACGAAAGAAATGTTGATTGATTTTAGAAAGAATCCAAAAGTGGTACCACCACTTTTTATCAAAGGTGCTGAAGTAGAACGTGTTGAATCATACAAATATTTCGGAACTTTTTATAGATAATAAGCTGAATTTTAAATCCCATGTTGAGTATATCCACAAAAATATGTCAAAACCAGATTATATTGTCTTCGCAAGCTGTGATCATTTCATGTGAATACTGACATTCTTCGGACATTTTATTCATGCTTCTTGGAATCTGTTTTAACTTTCTCATTTATGTGTTGGTATGGTGGGTTGACTGTGAAGAGTAGAAATGTGCTTGAGAAAGTGGTGAACGTGGGAGAAAAAATCGTTGGTGAGAGACAAAAAAGTCTAAGTGAGCTGTACAGGTGCCGTGTTGTTTGTAAAGCGAAGAAGATTGCATGTGACCAGACCCACGTTCTTGCAAATCAGTATGACCTTCTTCAGTCAGGACGAAGATATCGACCGGTTAAATGCACAAGTGTCAGATTTAAACAAAGTTTTATTCCCCTGTCCATTGATTTTATGAACCAAGGAGATGTTTAATTGAAATCCAAATTCCTTTATATGAATGTATGTCATATGTGAGAAAATTGGTAATGTGACTAAATTATTGTTTATTTGCTGTGAATGTGTGTGACCACAAATTAATTTTTCAAATTGAGATAATAAAAGTTACTTGACTTGACTTGACTTGACTTGACTTGATTTGTATGGATATGTGCGCACGAGCCCATGCGTGTGCGTGTGCTCAAGTGTGTGTGTGTGTGTGTGTGTGTGTGTGTGTGTGTGTGTGTGTGTGTGTGTGTGTGTGTGTGTGTGTGTGATTCATTTAACGTCTTTCCACTAATCGTATATTAAACAATTAAAAAAAATCGTGCCGAAAGAGAGAGATAGGTAAGGAAAGAGCGTATGTGCTTATGCTTGTGCACGCACACGTATGTGTGCATGTGCGTGTGCTCGTGTGTATGTGTATACATATGCGAATGTGTTTGATTATATATGTGTGCATATGTGTGTGCTTATATGAGTGCTTAAATGAATAATAATGGTAATATACAAAACACTTACAATTTTCAAATAAGTTCAAAGGGGGAAAAAGTTAAAATTTTAAGAAAGCTAATAAATTTAACAACCATCAAGGCACAGAAATCTAACCTTTCTCAGTCCTTGTCACTTTTGAGCTTTGTACATTATTCAATCTTTCCTCCCCACACATATCCCCCATCCCCGCCCCCCCCACACAAAAAGGAACCATAAATACTTCCCCAATGGAATGCGCTCTAAGCATACAAACAACTCATGAGTTAGAGCTGGTGACTCAAAGATGGCCTGTGCACTATTTTGCCTGAACACTGGAATTATTTTTTTTCATGTCAAGACATGTAACATTATGATCACGTGTTGTTTTCGTTTTACATCAACACACTATGATTTTTTAACATATTTTGTTTTAAAAGCATCAAGTTTCCACCTATACATCAATGAAAGTATGTTTTCATTTAAACTAAAGTTATGTTGAATTATTTTATATCAAAAGTATCAACCTGATTTTGATTGTCATGTTCTATCATGCTATCTTTGAAAGTTTTCGAAATATGCGTTTTAAAAAATTTGCACTGCTCATGTACCGATAAGGGTAGTTTGATATATTCAGAAACAGAGATATGTTTTGCTCCACGCTCAGCTGCCCTATCTACTTTTATCGATATAATAAAAGGAACAGTGTGCAGGAATCCCAACAATAGGATAATTGGGTGTTTCCTTCAATAATCATGTGGATCAAATGGCTGATCTCAATAATCATTTCAGGCCTTGTATGCAAATGAAAGTCTTTTTATCGCCTGAAGGACTGATTTTGAATCTACACAAAACAAAGCATGAAAAATTGTTTTTGGGAAATTTAAAAGGTGATTCAAAGCCATGAGTATTGCTGTTAATTCAGCTGTGAATATGGATATGTTACATCCAATGTAAAAAAAAAGAGTTCCCCAAACTTAAGTTTGGAATTAAGAATGCACAACCGTTTGCTTACCAATACATGAGCCATCTGTGTATATTTTTAATTGGTTAGTGTATTTCTCGTCAATATGACACTTGCATAAATTGGTAGCGTATTGATATTTTGATCTTTTTGATGTGTGTGTGTGTGTGTGTGTGTGTGTGTGTGTGTGTGTGTGTGTGTGTGTGTGTGTGTGTGTGTGTGTGTGTGTGTGCACGCGCACACTGTAGAGCTGTTTTATACAATGTACACACACACGTGTGTGTGTGTGTGTGTGTGTGTGTGTGTGTGTGTGTGTGTGTGTGTGTGTGTGTGTGTGTGTGTGTGTGTGTGTGTGTGTGTGTGTGTGTGTGTGTGTGTGTGTGTGTGTGTGTGTTGTGTGTGTGTGTGCACGAGCCCAAGTGTGTGTGTGCGCAAGTGTGTGTGTGCAAGTGCGTGGTGTGTGTGTGTGTGTGTGTGTGTGTGTGTGTGTGTGTGTGTGTGTGTGTGTGTGTGTGTGTGTGTGTGTGCGTGTGCGCGCGCGCGCACTGTACAGATGTTTTATATACAAATTTTCATGAAGGCCGCTCTGTTATTGACTTCAAACATGATTTAGTGTTTGTAGGGCTAAAAGAAGAGAAGGAAAAACGAGAAAAGTCAATGAAACGATGTAGTAACAGTTGACTACATGGTGATTTACAAGTATCTGACTGCAGGTCAAATATATGATCAGGCCAGTTCATCAGGGCAAACGTACAGTGGAACCTGTGATGGGCTCGAACAATTCCCTGGACGGTCAGATGTGTAGCTCCAGACATCCACACTATCCAGTAAATCCTGCGTCCATGCTCTTGATGTCACAGCTGTTCCAGACCATGATTTGTGGCATCCTGGTGGCGCAGTGTCTGCTGTGGTAGTGCTAACCACATACACACTCTCTTCAGCACTTGGTAGTGTTTTCACGATTTGTTTAGAGCCTAAAGTCATTGATTCGTTAGCATAGGCAATTCATTGGTTTAACAGACCTCATGATCACAAAATAAACCTGATAAAGTGATAGTTTATTTGTCATAAATATGTAGCTACAATACATTTTTGAAACGATAAAGAGATGAGCAATGGAAGGAAGTTTTAATTCAAAGTAATGCTGTTGATGCTACATACATTAATGATTCGGGCTTCATATAAAGATGTATGTTCATTTTGATACCTGTACTTTGGTCAGGATACGTACAGGCGCGGATTGGCAAAAGATGCTCAAAAGCATGTCCTTAAGCTTTAAAAAAAAAAAAAAAAAAAAAAAAAAAAAAAAAAAAAAGAGGAGGAAAACGGGAGACTATGCCATCATGCTCTTTCAGTTTGTGTGTGTGTGTGTGTGTGTGTGTGCGCGCGCGTGTGTGTGTGTGTGTGTGTGTGTGTGTGTGCGCGTGCGTGCGTGCGCGCGTGTGTGTGTGTGTGTGTGTGTGTGTGTGTATGAGAGAGAGAGAGAGAGAGAGAGAGAGAGAGAGAGAGAGAGAGAGAGAGAGAGAGAGAGAGAGAGAGAGAGATTTTAAGTGTTGGCATTTTCTTAATGGGTATAAGTTCGAGCATCATCAAACGTAGCAGAAGGATGATTAAGGTTAAAGGTCTTTTCAGTTATCCCATGCCCTAAGGTGTTGTTAATGAATCGTAACGACCGTCATTCTATAACTAACATTTTCAGCAGTAAATTCAATGTCACAAGATTGTCATTTTTTATCAGTAATATCAGGTACAATAACTGCTTTATACACTGATAAAGGGGCATGTAAAATGTCATTAAACGCAAGACCTGTGACTAATATCATTATATATTTGTCAAGTTCATGAAGTTTCTTGGAAGAGGAGATATTGTATTATTATATTGCTGAGTGCAGAACTAACCTAGACCACATAATCAGAGTGCAACATCATCATGCCTGCTACGTTAATATCTTACGTCGCGTTCATTATGAGCGTGCTCAATGCATAAACGACCTGTTGATTTGAGTGATAAAGAAGAATGAAAAACAAATAAGAAACTGTGACAGAATGTTTGACAGAAAAGACCTTGGGATGAAATTTTCACATTCACATTTTTGTTTCTTTCTCGCCCTCCTCCACCCCACCCACCCTACCCTACCCCACCGCACCCTTGTAAAAGAAAGTTTGGCACCGTGGTCTCACCTTCTGCAAAGCAGGTCGTGTAAGCACTTGTCAGAAGTGAGCTCGTAACACGTCAGTACATCTTCGAGAAGGAGTTAAACCCAGCCTGTGTCGCTTTCTTTACCTGTCACGTCCCTTCTGACCCCGTAGAACGTTTCAAGTTTGCCTTCCAAATTGTGCTAGGGTTAGGATTTCTTTTGTAACCCCTTGTAGTGTCCCCAGTTATTAAGTTAGGACATGTTTACAGACTTTCCTTTTGAGAGAATCGATTGTTTTGTGTTGTTGAATGACTGTTTCAGGTTAAGTTGGTTTCCCTTCTCCAGCCTAACGGGGTATCTCCTTTGTATAGTTTCTAGAGATGCGAGGGCCTAGTTCTTGATCTTCTGCGGGCTTAAGTTTTATTATCTTTTGTTACCCTTCTGATTGCTTCTATTTGTACATTTCCACTTGGGGATTGTGTTGCTTCTATAGAATTCTTAGAATTCTTTCTCTTGAATGAATGTTTATGTGGTTGGCTGCCTGGGCCATCAAAAAAAAATTTTGCAAACAAAAACAAAAAAAAAAAAAAAAAAAAAAAAAAGAGAAACACCACAATCTTGTATTGAATGATTATTTCTATTATTGATTGATGTATGCATATGTTTATTGTTGATTCATTTCTGCATATGTTTACTCATTATTACTGTTATCGATTGATGCATTTGTTTATTACCTATCATTGATTGCTAAGTGCGTTTCCCAAACCGTAAACTTCTGTTTATTAGTTATTACTATCGTTCATTCGCTTTCAAAATTAGTTGTAGTTTTTTATGTGTGGAAATATTGTACGTTTTTGTAAAAAAAAAAATGATAATAATTAACCGTCTTTTTTTTTTTAAGATATTGACATATTATTGGTTCTATTGACTTAGTTTTTCAACATGACCTTTGTGAACGAAGATAAAATATTCAGTAAGTACTTAAAACGTGGTAAGGCATTTGGTATTGAAGGACAGGCTTTATTGTACTATCTTGATAAATATATTACACAAGATTTAGAAAGAGAAGAGAGAATGAACGTAAAGCAAATGCAGCAAGAAGAGAAAACTAAAAGACAGCAGTTCAACATAAAAGAGATGGATGAAACCAAATGAGCACAAGAGTTGGAAGAAACTAAAAGATTATGGCAAATGGAAGAAACCAAAAGAGCACACGAGACAGAAGAAACTAAAAGAATACAGTTAAAAATTTCTCGTCAGGGAGTAATTTTAGGTGAGGGCAGTCAAAGTCAAAGTACTAGCGTACCCAGGTCTAACGTCCCTCATCCTACCTTTCCCAAATTATCTCCATTTAATGAAAGAACAGATGACATTGACAGTTATCTGTTCAGGTTCGAAACCCATGCTCGCTCTCTAGGCTGGTCAGAAAGTCTATGGGTCACTTATTTCTCTGCATTACTTGAAGGTTCAGCTCACGTTTTATCACAGTTTGGCAGAAAGTAATGTGGTTTCTTATGTTGAAAAAAAGTTTGTTGAAGAAATTTCAGTGCACTCCAGATGATTTTCGTAAGGGTCAAGGTCTTGTTGATCTTATTCTTAGAGAGCAGTTTTTAGAATGTGTTTCTAAGGATTTGGCTACTTTCCTGTATGAAAAAGATCAAAAAAAACATCTGATGATATGATCAAGTCTGCTGAGTCATACAGGCGTGCCCATCCCACTAAGCTCCTTTCCAGGAAAGCTGATGTAAATATTTTTGCCTCTGTTTCCCATACTACTTCTGGACAGTCAGATAGACCCCTATTCCGTGGTCAGTTAGATAGAGGTCGCAGGTATTTTGCCCCTCATCCTGTTCAGAATCCCAGCACCCCAGCTAATCGAGGTGGTGGTAACCGTAACCGTGGTCGTGGTGCTCGTCAGTATTCATTCAGTCAATAGAGGTTCATCAGGATATACATTTACCCAGTCTCCCAGTGTTGTCTGTTTTCTTTGTAAAAAGACAGGGCATGTGGCTTCCAAATGTTCTTGGAAGTCAGGTAGAAATCCATGCAAGATTTGTACTCTTAGTCATCCAGATAAGTACCCCTTTGTGGTTGACAGTTTCAACTGTCGTCAACAAGTCAGTGACAAACACTCTACTGCTGTGTGTTCGATATTTGCTCCCCATTCGCTTGTTTAGTTGCAGGTGAATTCACAGGGAAGTTGCACTTAGAGTCTGGTTCTGTCAATGGCACTCTAAGTTCTGTATTGCGTGACACTGGTGCTACCATCTGTGGTGTTCGCAAGCGACTAGTTTCCGATGGCCAGAGATGCTAGGTACTACAGAGAGCCGTGTTTCTTTTGGAGGACGTATGGATGAATTCCCACTAGCTGCAGTTCCTGTCAGTTGTCCCTACTATGAGGGTGATTTAACCTGTTGTGTCCTAGACAGTCTTGTCGCAGATCTCATCATAGGTAATGTTCCTTGTGTCTGTGAAGACAGTGCTTCCAGTGATGTGAGTGACGAGCGCTTCTCTTTAGCTGCCGTTACCAGGGCTAGAGCTTAACATGTGGTAGAAACAGAACCTCTGTGTCAGATCCCTGATGATTTGTATATTTCTCGTCCTGATCTGATTCAAAAACAAAAAGAGGATGATGAGTCGTTGAAGACATGTTTCCAGTTAGCATCTTCTGGTGAAGTAAAGAAGTCAGGCACAGCTACCTTCTACTACTATTTGTTAGATGGTGTTCTGTGCAGGCATTTAAGAAAATTACATTCCTTTTGATCAGGTTGTTGTTCCCTCTGACCTCCGAATTACAGTGCTACTGTAGCACACGATCTTATTCTCTCAGGTCATTGTGATTCTCATCGAACTCTGACAAGAATCCTCAACAAGTTCTTTTGACCTGGTGTAACTGTATGTGTGGCCAAGCATGTAGCTCCATGTGACGTTTGTCAGAAGACAGTACCTAAAGGAAAAGTTTTTTCCAATACACCTTTTACTACTGTTCCATTCATTGGTACTTCATTTGACCATGTGGCTGTTGACCTTGTGGGTCCGCTGTCTCCTCCTTCGGAGCAAGGTCATAGATATATTCTAACCTTGATTGATATAGCCACCCATTACCCAGAGGCTGTTCAAGTGAAGATGTCTCTTCTGTCAGTGTAGCATAAGCACTATTGGGAATCTTTTCTCGTCTAGGATCCCTAAAGAGATTCTTCCGGATCAAGGCACCCAGTTTAATTCTGACCTCATGAAACAGTTTCATGTGTTATGTGGTACCAAGGGCATTCGCACATCGCCATACCATCCTCCAGAAAATGGTCATGTTGAGCGTTTTCATGGCACTCTGAAATCGGTGCTCAATAAAACAGTGCGTTCTTACCCAAAGGCATGGCATCGATATCTATCTACCCTGCTATTTGCATGCAGAGAGTTGCCTTCAGAAGGTACAGTTTTTTTCCCCATTTCAGTTGTTGTTTGGTCGACAAGTGCGTAGCGCTATTGCTCTATTGCAGGAGTCTTGGGCCCAGTCTGATGGTCATCGTGCGAAGCAAAACCCCTTTATGCCTACTTGTTCGAGCTTAAAAATGTCATTGCTGACTCATGCAAGTTGGCTATGGATCATTCTGTCGAATCCGCTGCTAGAGGAAAAAGTATTTTGATCATAAGGCTAGAGAACGTCATTTCCAGGTTGACGACTAAGTCCTTGTTCTCCTCCCTAGGGATTCAACAAGTTACTAGCTAGTTGGTCAGGACCATTCCCAGTTACCAAGGTCTTGCATCCTGACTACACAGTTCTCATCAAAGGAAAAGAAAAGGTTTTTCATGCGAATATGTTGAAGAGGTACATTCGCCGTTCTGCTGTGTCTGTGTCTCAGAGTATTTCAACAGTTACCTCACAGGGGAAGTCAGTACCATGGTCAGAGATAGCGCCTCTCAGTTCTGGCAAGAACGATGTTTCGTTCAAGATTTCTCCAGGGATTGTTCCTTGTTCGAACCCCGCTCCAAATTATCGTGATCCTGTAGTGGCGTACACAGTCGGTGTTGTTCAAGACTGCGATGACGCACTACCAATACACTCTTTACCTGTTCCCATGGTATCGTCTATGCCAGATGGAGATATCGATTCAGTACAGTTTGATAGTATTTTGTCTGACAGCAATGCTAAGGAGTTACAAAGAGTCTTTGAGGATTTTCAGGACATTCAGACTCTGAAACCAGGCTCCTTTTCAGGCAACGTGCTATTAGAGATTTCTCTAACAACAAATTTCTCGTTTGAAAAAAGGTGTTACGACATCCCCTTCTCTGCTAGAGAGGTTGTTGAGAGAGAAGTTGGCATCATGTTGGAACTCGTTATCATTGAGCCTTCAAGTAGTCCCTATGCCTCCCCAGTTGTACCAGTCAGGAAAAAAGATGGTACTTGTCGCTTCTGCATTGATTTCCGTTCTCTGAATAAGATTACCGTCTTTGATGCTGAGCCCCATCCTGATGTGGAAAATTTATTTGCAGGATTATCTGATGCACAGATCTTTACAAAATAGATCTTGCAAAGGATATTGGCAAACAGTTGTTAAGCCCGAGGACCATCCAAAGACGGCTTTTACAACACATATGTGTCTTTTTCAGTTTGTAAGGATGCCGTTCAGTCTTGTGTCAGCACCTGCAGTTTTTCGTACGCATGACGCGCATGCTAGCTTTGGATCAGTTCTCAGCTGTCAGTATCTTTGATGATATTCTGCTTGAAAGTGTTTCATGGGATGCACATCTTCGTCATGTGAAAGGTGTTCTTTTGTGTCTGAGGTCTTTCGGCCTCGCAGCTCGTGTCTCTCAAATCGAAGCAGGCTTCCATGCTCTCTGGAATTTTCTTGGACATATCGTTGGAGGTGGTACTATGCATTCTGAACAGAAAAAAGATAGATAAGATTCTGAGAATTCCCAAGTCAGAGTCAGATTTTGCTAGGTTTGCTTAGCTTTTACAGGAGATATGTTCCCTTTTTTTTCCACATTTAGTACTCCACTCTCAGATTTAATCAAGGATGTTGGTCGAGCTGGAAGACCTATTTCTTGCACTCTTGAATGTGCAGTAGCGTTACGGAAGATTCAGAGTACTTTGTCGTCAGCACCTGCATTACTGTTACCTCGGGTAGTAAAGCCTTTGCTCTTAGAACTGATGCTAGTTCTGTTGGGCTAGGTGCTGTGCTACTGCAAGAGAATGATGATGTACTTCACCCAGTAGTGTTTGGAAGTTGCAAATTGCTGGAAGGTGAAAAGTCACACAGGACCATCGAACAAGAGTGTTTAGCCATTGTCTGGCTGTTCTGAAGTTTCTTTGATACCTTTGGGATGTTAGGTTTATTCTTCAAATAGATCATCGACCTTTGACGTACCTTCGAAAGTCAAATTATAAGAATTCCCGAATTATGCGTTGGGCATTGTCTCTGCAGGAATTCTCGATCGAAGTGGAACCAGTTCCATGATCATCGACCATTTCCGCCTATCTTCTTTCACGTTCTTTTGGGAACTAGTCTGTTCCTTAGGCATTGGTTTGTGTACATCCCAGTTTTGATGTTCTTTTCACGTATTTTTTTTCTGGATTTTGTGACCTGTAGTCGTTTACTTCCTCTTAGTAAAAACAATTGGAACTTTTTTTTTTTTTTTTTTTTTTTGAGGAGGGGGAGTACTGTGGGGGGAAAACTGACGATCCTTCATGCACCCTCTGCCATGAAAAACAAACAGTGGTGCATGCCCTAAGCTCGTGTAAAGTAGCCCTGACTCAAGGAAGGTACACATGGAGACACAACCAAGTGCTCAAAGAGATTGTACAAGTAGTCTGGGCTAGTACCAATACCACAAAAGGGAAAATCAGGACTCCAAACGCACCCGCAACATTCTTCACGGCAGGAGGCAGCGAATCATGGCCAAGAATAACAGTGCCACTCGGAACATGCAGGCAGAGTCTGCTGGATGGGGGACAGATGACTGGGAGTGTACTGCAGACCTCCCAGAATGGAAGAGTCACCCAGAGATCATCAGCAAGAGTGGCATGAGACCACACATTTTAGTCCAGTCTCAGTCAACCAAGCAGCTGATCATGATCGAGCTCACGGTGCCATATGAGAACAGAATGGAGGCAGCTCAAATCTACAAGACTGAAAAGTATGCTGATCTGGCAAACAGCCTGAGGAGAGAGGGCTACGCTCTCCACGAGTTTCTTTCTACTGATGCATGGGTAAAACATTGACTTCTGGGAATATGCTGGTGGACGTCTGGGAAAGACACGAGGACACTGGGAAAGACCAGAACCAGGGGCTCTGTAGGCTGGCTCCCCACTTTGCCTTCAACATGTGGCTATTAAGTACAAAAGGAAAAGATGCTCTAAGGATTCACTGAAAAGGGGGGAGAGAATGATGAATCTATTTGTGCTCAACCAATCACGACTGCAAATCCCAAACGGACTATGAACATGGACCAAATGGAATATCCATGTGTCTGTGGAAAGCGTTTCGCTACCACCCATGGCATGAAGATCCACAGAAAAAAAGATGGGACGTGTGGAAGACTCGCCTGAATGAGCAGCAGCGCACTGCATCAGCAGATAAGACGTCGGAAGACCAAGGCCAGGATTTAAACCACAGTGCCAAGGACATCCACGCTGTTGATTCATATGAGGAATTTGCACAGGTCCTCTCGATGCCTAGCGCCTGAAATTCAACCTGCCACGAGCAAACGAGACTGAAGATTGGGATAAACTGGATGCAGAAATCGTCCAAAGACTCGATGCACTGATAGGGAAAAGCACCCTGGAACTTAAATTAGCCACATACAGGGACATTGTGTATGCCACATGTAGAGACGCCTATTGAGAAAAACTACCCAAAGAGAAAACACCTCCCAAAGAATCCAGACGCCAAGAAGAGATGGAAAGATCAGGGTCCAAAAGAAATACCTCAAGAAGCAAACGAAGACCGCACTGCCAGCTGAAAAACAAGGCTTGGAAAAAAAAAAAAAAAACTCTTGAAAGACCTGAAAGCTAAACACAGCGCCCTCAGCAAAGCGGAATCTGCGAGGAAAAGGAAGAGCAAAAAGAAGACACAAGAGCGCTTCTTCAGAGACCCCTTCCAGTTTGCCAGAACTCTGTTTGAGCGGACAAAATCTAGGACCCTAAGTGTGGACAAAGGAGTTCTTGAGCAGCATCTGAGGAAAACATACTCTGACTCACAGAGCAAAGCACCACTCGACATTCAAGGTTTGGTGTGGCCAACCAACCCTGAGGAACAGTTCAATGACAAGCTACCAACGTTGGCGGAAATCAAGAAAGTGGTCGACAAAGCCAGAGCCAAATCATCACAGGGCCAAACGGAGTGCCTTACCAGCTGTACAAGAAATGTCCCAAGGTGCTGGAGTGGCTCCACAGGCTGCTGCGGTCAGCTTGGAGAAATCAGATCAGCGGTCAGTGGATGACGGCAGATGGTGTGTACATCCCCAAAGAGCAAAACTCAAGTGACATCTGCCAGTTCAGGCCAGTATCACTACCGAACGTCGAAGGGAAAATCTTCTTCTCTCTCATGGCAGCAGGGCTGACCAAGTACCTCATGGAAAACAAGTACTTGGATGTGTCAGTCCAGGAAATTGGCATCCCAGGCGTAGCTGGCTGTGTAGAACACGCCACAATAATCTGGGACGCAATCCAAAGAGTAAAAACAGAAAAGAGATACCTGGACGCAGTGTGGCTTGATCTGGCAAACGCATATGGATATGTACCCCATGAGATGATACAGTTGGCTCTTGAGATGTACCATGTGTCAACGAACATCAGCGACATGCTCAAGAAGTACTTCAATGGCTTCTCAATGCGGTTCTCTACCAAGGAGTACACAATAGATTGGATCAACTCGGAAGTGGGCATTGCAATTGGCTGTGCAATTTCCCCAATACTGTTCGTTTTGGCAATGGAAGTCATCTTGAAAGCAGCAACAAGCAAAGCAAGACAAACAGACCTTGACGATGGATACAAGATGCCCCCTCTCAAGGCCTCCATGGATGACACTACAGTGATTTCATCCAGAGAAGACGAGACACGTCATGTACTGGAGAAGCTGCACGACATAGTTGCCTCATCCAGAATGAAGTTCAAGCCAAAGAAATCATGGAGCCTCTCACTGAGGAAAGGAAAAGTGACCAATTCTGTGGTCTTCAGTGTTGCCAACCAAGCCATTTCCAACAGTACAGAAGAGCCAGTCAGAGAGCTTGGAAGATGGTATGATGATACGCTGAAAGACACACAAAGAGCAAAAGAAACTAAACAGATGTCGGAAGAAGGCTTGGAGACCATTGACCTGTGTGGGCTTGCTGCCAAATACAAGGTCTGGTGTCTGCAGTTCACGCTGATACCAAAGCTCCTATAGCCTCTGATGATATACAACATCTGCACCAGCATAGTGCAGGCAATGGAATCCAAAATCAGCAAGTTCACAAGGAAATGGCTCGGTGTTCCACCCGGTCTGACTGACATGCGCGCTGTACTGTCGTCAAGCAAAGCTGAAACTACCACTGAAATCCATCCTGGAAGAATACAAAGCAGGGAAGATCAGATTTCAAAGCATGCTGGAGGACTCAGGAGACAAGGTGGTAGAAGCAATCAAGCCCCAGCTAAAGACAGGCAGAAAATGTAAAGTTCAAGAGGCGATGGATTCTGCAAAAGAAAGTCTCAAGATCAGAGAAATAACAGGAAACACACAGACCAACAGACAAGGACTGGGGGTGACCAAAACTGAATGGTGGTCAAAGGCCAAAGGTAAAGCCAAAAGAGACATGATGTTTCAGGAGATGAGGCAAGAAAAAGAGACAAAAAGACTCCAAAAAGCAGCCCAGCAGAGCCAGCAAGGGCAATGGACAACGTGGGAGAATGCACTCCAAAGAAGTCTCACTTGGAATGACATTTGGCACATGGCCCTCTCTCAGGATCAGCTTCATTCTCAGATCTGCATTTGACCTTCTGCAATTAAATGCAAACCTGGTGAAGTGGGGAAAAACAAACGATCCTTCATGCCCCCTCTGCCATGAAAAACAAACAGTGGAGCATGTCCTAAGCTCATGTAAAGTAGCCCTGACGCAAGGAATGTACACATTGAGGCACAACTAAGTGCTCAAAGAGATCGTACAAGTAGTCTGGGCTAGTACCAGCATCACAAAAGAGACAATCAGGACTCCCAAAAACGCCTGCAACATTCTTAACAGCAGGAGGCAGCGAATAATGGCCACGAACGACAGTGCCACTCGGAACATGCAGGCAGAGTTTGCTGGACAGGGGCAGATGCCTGGGAGTGCACTGCAGACCTCCCAGAATGGAAGAGTCACCCAGAGATCATCAGCAAGAGTGGCATGAGATCACACATTGTAGTCCAGTCTCAGTCAACCAAGCAACTTATCATGATCGAGCTCACGGTGCTGTATGAGAACAGAATGGAGGCAGCTCAAATCTACAAGACTGAAAAGTATGCTGATCTGGCAAACAGCCTGAGGAGAGAAGGCTACCAGGTCAAAGGCCTCACTGCAGGAATTGGAGCTAGGGGGTTTGTAGGAACGTCTGCATACAGCCTCATGAAGCAGCTAAAGCAATAGCAGAGAGGTGTTCAAGCTGGATCGGGTCAAGGAGGAACAAAAGTGAACTTCAGCAGCAGCAGCAAAGGGACATCCAGAGCCATGAACGGGTGTGGCCCAACCCCCCTAGAGTGTCAGGAGATAAGGGCCGATACACTTGCTTGCAGTGGGGCTTCTCTTCTGAGGACTCTCTGCTGCCACGCTCTCCACGAATTTCTTTCTACTGTGACGGACCGTTTCCCGTCCAGTCACAAATTTTTGTGCAACCGTGCTAACCGAAAGGTAGTCGGTTCGGAAGCCAGTTGAAAAGTTAACCTGACTGCTGCTCACCTGCACTCTGTTTAACCGGGTGAGCTGAAACGGTCAGGCAGTCTCTGCAGTGATTCCGGCAACGCAACTACCTAGAAGCTGCAGAGGGACTCCCATCTGTTTTTGGTGGCAGTCAGGTGTTCATCATTCAATATTTATTTATTAGCAAACCGAAAGTGTCTTCCCATTTAGCAGCGACTGAAACTTCCTCAGTGCACTGTGAAGGTCTTGTTTAGAAATGAATATTATTTTGTTGTGTTCTGTTATCCTATGACTTGAAAGGGTAGCAAAAACGAAATTATTTCAGAGAACATGAATAGATGAAGTGAGTGTTAAAGGAAGTGGTCTTCAAGAAAAAAAAATATGTGACTTAACTAGTTATGAACAACATGATGAAAAAAAGAAACATGGTTATTATTCCAATGTAGTTTTGGCAAGGGTGTGTGTGTGTGTGTGTGTGTGTGTGTGTGTGTTTGATGCTATGGATAATAAGCTCCCAAAGTGAGCGACATAGACTATCATATATGCTGGTTTTGATTTTTGATGTGGATGAGTATTTAACTCACTCTTGATATGAATATTGAATAGTTGTGTGTTGGTAAACAAGAGTGTGTGGAAATCTTTCCCTTACATATATTGAAGTAGATGAATCTCTTGGAAAAAAAAATACCTTCTAAAAGCTGTGGTGATTATATGAAATGAAATGAGCATTCTTGTCGTGTTACAAGAAAAAGAGAAATGAACATTTTGTCGTGACATTTGTAGTTTGATGAATTTAATCATTAATTGAATGTAATGAATTGTATTCATGGTTTATTGAAGAGGGTCTAAGTGGGGAATCCTTTCCCCAATTTGGAAGACCAGATTCTGAAGGGTTTATATTGAAATCCTTTCCTTTGTAGTGCTGTGATTCCAGAAAAGGGAATGCTGTAGTGTTGAAAAAAGATTATGCTCATGTTTATCCCAAGTTCCAGTGGAATGTGATGTGGCTAATGAATATGAATGTAGTCACGATTGTAATGAATAGTAGCCATGATACTCAAGGTAGTTAATCAGTTCCCCCTGGGGAATCAGTTCCTTCCTGGGGTAAGAAGTGTACCCTGGTCTGAAGGGGACTGGCTGCCACTTGTTGAGGGTTGGGGCTGTAGCTGTATTCTACCCCCTTGTTCTCTGCCTTGTGTCGGCGTGGAGAGGTCGGCCTGAGTGCCGACAATCTACCCTACCTGCCACTGCACCCGGGACTGACTACCCGCTGAGCCAGTTGGGCTGGAGACGCCGTTGCTGCCAAGCCAGAGCGCCGCTCCCGAATTCTGATCCAGCGACGTGTTGGCTAGGCTGTCGCGCTGAGTTCTGTTTTTGTGTGTGAGCCACAGCTCCTGTGTGAGACTGTCGCCTTGTCGATGGCAGGACGCCCGACGCCGTCAGTGTGTGGTGGTAGTGATTTTGAGCCACAGCTCTCTGATGTTCTATTAGTCCTGTTTCAGACTTGACTCTGTAGACGTCATCTTCATCGTCTTTATCGTCTTCGTCGTCTCTAGCATCCTCCTCGTCATCGTTATATTGTATTTAGATATAGTTCTGTATGTATGCCTTATGGCTGGGCGTGCCAACCTATGATTAACTATATTTATTATATATGTTTGTCTGATTGCTCGGGCAGCATAAAACAAAAAAAAAGTGTTCTGTTGCCTTCTTGGCAGTGTTCAGGTGAGTGTGTGTGTGTGTGTGTGTGTGTGTATGTGAATTGGAAAAGTCGTGCATGCATCCATAATTTCTGTGTGAGAGTCAGACAGTTAGACACCCGTAGACACGACCCATTCCTTCCATAACACCTTCTCCCTCTCCTCCTTCCCTTTGCGGAATAAGCATGTTCCTCAGTCTGGGACACTCCAATCAAGGTGTGGAGAGGGGTCAAAAAGGAACCAAACTTCTGAACGCAGGAGCCAGAGAGGTAATCAATTAGCTAATAATGAAATACCTGAACGCCACAGCAACTCGTTCAGGAGTCCTCTTCGGCCACTGGGAAATTGCACTGCTGGAACTGCTGTAGAGACTGCCTGATCGTTTCAGCTCACCTGGCTTATACAGAGCGCAGGTGAACAGCAGTCACGTAAACTAACCGACCGGTTTCCTGGTGAACATGTTCCAGCAAACACGGTTGTAAAAAAATTGTGACCTGACAGAAAACGGTCCGTCACACATACAAACAGCTACCCCTCCACACACACACACGCACGCACGCACACCCCACACACACACACACACACACACACACACACACACACACACACACACACACACCAGGAATTAATCAAATATCAGGACGAAAAAAAAAAGGATCTTACAAAATAACACTTTTGAAAGAGACATGTTTTGAGGTTGGACTTGAAGG
>JADBJO010005301.1:75000-78321 GCA_016801955.1 Conus betulinus | reverse complement strand
ATCAATACTGAAATGCAGATTCTCTCGTTGTTGTGATGGAGACACCAACGTATCTGGGTATGTCAGTTGTAAAGGAAATCTTACTGATGGTACAACTGTGGAGAAGACTGTGCCTGTGCCTTTCAACCACACAGTTGTGGTCAGCTTCAAGAATATTCTCAACGAATGGCAGACGTATCACTGTATCGTACCTCCGAAAACTCTGTCCACGGTTTTCATGGAAAGTTTGAAATACAGAAACATCTCGTATGGGAGCGGCAGTGTCATCGCCATTCAGATGTTGCCCATATGTTTCAAGCCCTACAACTAATTGTCGTTGCAGAACTAAAATACTTCACGAAAGGAACCTGCTTTAGACTGTTCTTTTCATTCTTCCCTCACAGTAGTTGGCGTGTTTATACACCCAGAGGCTGGAACTGTTCTGTGAAGCATTATGCCAGCTTCCAGCATCACCTGGCCTGCAACCTAAAGACAGAATGTGAAGATGGACGAGACGAAACGGGTGACTGTCCCTATAGCAGTCCTCAATGTGATGGACTGGTTGCACTTTGCAACAACTGTTACAAACTTGTCCACAGTCTGACAGGATTTGTCAGTAACAGCACAGATCTGAACAAACGGGCTGACGAGTATTGTGCTTTAACGCAAAAAACAACAAGGTGCCCCAGTGTGTCTTTCTACATGGCTAGCAATGTTTAGAAACAAAACAAAATTACACAGTGGCTGGTTTCAGCACCTTTTGGTTGCTTTGCACACAAGAGATAACTCCTTGCCAGAGATGTATAATTATGCTGTGGTAAACAATAAAAGGACAGTCATTCATCATTTCTGGAGTCACAGTGCTCGTAGGGCGACAAGAGCAAAGATGTGTTTCCACACTCTTGTAGGTTGTGGGGGAAACGATATATACAACTAGTGGAGCTCATTTGTGTACGCAAACGTGCTTCCTATTTTAATTTTGGGACAGTATGTGAACTCAAACGTAATAAAACAGCAACAAGATATTCTGATTTGAAGATCGTATTATTAAAACAACATATCAGTCTCACTATCATCGGGATATCAATACATGACTAAATGCCCTGACGGCCATGTCACACACACATTTCTTCCATGTGGTTCTGACCAATACCAAATTTGTAGTCAGGAGACAACCACTGCTTGTGTTGTTTCAAGCATATCGTCACATATAGACACATTGATTCATCTGATTGCCGTGTCACTTCTTTCGCCACGTTCATATGTAGTGATGACTCCACACGGATTTCATACACCGTAGTATGCGACTTCCTAACTGACTGCCCTGATGAGAGTGATGAATCCTTTTGTAAACATCCGCCTTGCTCCAGGACGTTTACATGTAACAATGGCGAGTGCCTGCTTTTTGAAAAATTGTGTGATAACATGTTCCATTGCCGTGATGGGTCAGACGAAGCAAACTGCCCTGAATGAGGGACATCAGTTGGTCTTCTGACAAACAAACGTGTCCATCTCCAGCTCTTGTGGAGTTCAATGGAATTGCACAGTTCCACTCCACCCCAATGAAGGCCAATGAGTCTTGTCCCGACAGCCACTATCGTTGTCCTGGTAACTTCAATGATTGTCTGCCTGTGTATACACGGTGTAATGGGCCATATGACTGTATTGATCACCAGGATGAAGAGGGATGTGAAGAAATGAAATGTCCAGGCTATTTTCGATGCCGACTTTCAGCAATATGTTTACACAGTGACCATGTGTGTGATGGCTGGCCTCATTGCCCGATGAACGACGATGAATTGGCATGCAGCGCAACATGTCCTACACAGTGTCTTTGTCAGGGTCACACCTTTCTGTGTCCTCAGCCTTTCTCTGCAGCTCTCTTTCCTCATCTTCGCTACTTGGATGCCACAGGGTCAGGTCTGACACTGCATGATGTGAGTAATAACACTCTCCTTGTTAGTTTAATCCTTGTAAATTGTTCATTGACGTTCTTATCCAAAGTCCCATGGTGAATGTCAGGTTTCTTGATCTCAGTGGAAACCTATTCCAGTATGTAAACTTGACATCTGTTTGGTGTTTAGAAAATTTGTACACACTCTCCCTGTCTAACAATCCCCTGTCCTCTCTCTACACTGACCTCTCCTTGGTTGACCAGCATAGTACCTTCACTGTGTTACATTTGGCACACACCACACTATCTGTACTGTATTGGACACTAAGGTCCTGTCACCGTTTTCCCCACTTACAGAAACTTAATTTGACATTTACTACTATTCATACAATTAGCTCGATGGGTTTTAGGTTCACACCACAGTTAAAAGAACTCTACATGGATGGCAGTCCAGTTCAAATATTTCCACCTGATTTGTTTAAGGGACTTTCCAATTTCGCTTTATATCCACTGAGAACTAGATTTTGCTGCAAAGAAATACTTCCACATAACTTCGATACCTTAGTGTGCCTCGCCCCAGAAGATGAAATTTCTTCATGTAAGATCTGTTACAGTCATGGGCGTACCGAGCGTTCCTGTGGCTGATGATTGCATTTCTGTCTTTGACTGGTAACGTTTTCTGTGGCTGTGCACGTTCCTGTGTGAAGAGCATGGCGTCTTCAGGCGGTTACAGTGTGTTTGTCACCAACCTCACCATGGCTGACTTTCTGATGGGCGTCTACATTGCATTTATTGGGTGGCTGATGAACGGTTCCGTGGACAATATCTTCACAACGATCATATGTGGAAAAACAGTGCAGTCTGTAAGGCGGCTGGATTTTTGTCTTTATTATCTAGTGAGGTGTCCGTCTTGATCATCTGGTTTATAACGCTGGATCGTTTTGTTGTCCTTTGCTTTCCTTTCACTTCTGTGAGGTTTGGCAGAACGTCAGCATCAGTAGCTTGTCTGTTGATTGTTTGCTTGGCTGGTTTTTTAGCCGTTGCCTTTACTACCCATGACATCTCACTGGGAATTCTATGGCCAGACAGGTATTTGCATCCCTTTGCCAGTAACAAGAAAAAAAAAATCAAAGGAAGATTGTACATCATAAGTGTTTTGATCATTTTCAATTTTCTTTTATTTGTATCGATCTCTCTTGGTCAAGCTTTTATTTACTGGTCAGTTCAGAGCAATTCAGTGAAAACAAATTCTACCAAAGTGTCACAAGACATGACCATAGCTCGTCGGTTGATCACAGTTGCTGCGACAGACTTCCTGTGCTGGTTTCCTGTTGGTTTATGTGGGATGTTGGCACTGAGTGGCATTCCGATTCCTGGAGAAGTGAATGTGGCTCTTGCTGTGTTTGTTTTACCTTTAAACTCTGCGGTAAATCCATTTATATATACCT
>JADBJO010005301.1:60000-67500 GCA_016801955.1 Conus betulinus | reverse complement strand
GAGAAAAAGGGCATTTTGTTCACTGAGCGAGGTTCACTGTGGCATTCTTTCCGGCCAAAGCGAAAAATGGAAAAAAAAAAAAAAACTACTTGCGAGTCTGTAAAAACTGAATAAGAAAGTCTAGAGTTCCCTTAGACTTGGCAATAAAACTGTTAATGTCCGCTAGCAACAAATACAATCAATGACAGTTGAAATAATCAATATGATGAGTTCGATCTGACCTTTTTTGTCGTGGGGACATGACCATTGTTTAAGAAAGTGAAGACGTACATGGTACGGTTTTAATACAATGCAGTGCCAACCAAAAAAGGTTCTTGTAAACGTTTAGTTAGGAGAGAGCAGTGGCAGAAAAAACATAGCGTGGCAAATAGCAATACAAGTAAAACAACGTTTTTTTCGATACACTTTGCGTGATTTGTATTCGCGTAATGAGTCGGTCTGGAAAATGCTATGTAGAGATTTGCAAAAGAGTCAATTTGCCTCGGTCCTGATCTAGCTGACGTTGTGTACTGCGGCGTCAAAACTAAAAGACGGTGAAATCTTAAACAAAATAATTAGTGACATCAAAAAAACGTTTCGCTGTTATTGCTTTTGTTTTGTTTTTCATCGTGTTACGTAGCAAACCGAGGTTGAAAAGAGCATGCCCACATTCGTATGTGTTTTTGACGGCATACACTGTTAAGTAGAACACGCAAGAAACGGGTAGGACGGGTAAGAAAAGGAAACCATAAGAAAAGTAAAGACAGAAAGAAAGGAAAGAAAGAACGAAGGAACTAAGAAACCTCCGATGCGGTTTTAGGGAAATACACGTTCATGTCTATTATCAAATTTCCCAACTTCCCCAACCAGTCTCATTACTAACAAGATTCTTCCCGGATGTAAGAGACGCAAAAAGACAAGTTTCTGGTTTCTTTATTCGTTTTTGTTTGTTTTCTCGCTTTGTAAATAAACCCGTGTGTCTTTTTATTTCTCTTCCTCAAATGCATGCTGCTCAACGTGCGTGTTAGACGTTCAATACAGTCAGTTCTTTGTTTGCAGTTAGTTTATAACATTGATTGGAAAGTTTTCCTTTCCGAATCAAAACACAAGGAAAACATTTATGGTGAAAATCGCAACAGTTTGTGAAAGTTGCTTGGTGAGCATTTTGAGCAATCCACCTTATCGATTCGTTTGAGATGAAGGCAGAGGCAAACAATATTTCAAAGGAAAGAAATGCAGAAAGGATAATGCTTTACAAGTGAGGAATGATCTGGAAGAACAGCTTAATAGGAAGGTTGGCATGCATGTGCGGAGTTTCTATGGATTTTTCTCTTGTTGTTGTTGTTGTTGTTGTTGTTGTTGTTGTTGTTGTTGTTGTTGTTGTTTTCAGCCCCTCCCCTGTCATTTTCAATATTTTGAACTTGAAGTGCTTAACGCCATGAGTGTTACAATTGTTAGAAATCGCCAAGTTGTTAACTAATTCTAACTAACATGCGCGAACGCATCTGCAAATCTCTCTCTCTCTCTCTCTCTCTCTCTCTCTCTCTCTCTCTCTCTCTCTCTCTCTCTCTCTCTCTCTCTCTCTGTGTCACACACACACACACACACACACACACACACACACACACACACACACACACACACACACACACACACACACAACAGACAGACAGACACACAGACACATACACACACACGCGCGCACGCACACACACACACACACACACACACACACACACACACACACACACACACACACACATACACACACGCACACACACACACACACACACACACACACACACACACACACACACACACACACACACACACACACGCACGCACGCAAATACGCACGCACGCACGCATGCACGCATGCACGCACGCACGCACGCACGCACGCACGCACGCACACACACACACACACACACACACACACACACACACACACACACACACACACACAGACTGAGAGAGAGAGAGAGAGAGAGAGAGAGAGAGAGAGAGAGAGAGAGAGAGACAGAGACAGAGACAGAGACAGAGAGACAGAGCGACATAGAGAGAGCATGTGTGTGATTGATTGAGACAATGACATACTGCTTATCCATGCGCAAGTCCTGTTTGTTTGATCTGCCATTTCTGATTGGCTAGCTAATGAACGCTTCGGTTCACTTCCTCTCTTTATTATTTATCATGTTATCCGTGCCCTGTAATGAGTCAAATAAAATGGAGAGCAAGAAGAAAAAAAAACGAGAGATCATATGAGCAGCAATCTGGCTTTGTGGGTGAGAACGAATTGCAGATTAATCCACTCTCAGATAATTAGACAGGAGGGATCAATTTGATTAACCAGATTGAAACTGGGCGGGATATTTCTACTAAAATCTTTGAAGAGAGAGAGAGAGAGAGAGAGAGAGAGAGAGAGAGAGAGAGAGAGAGAGAGAGAGAGAGAGAGAGAGAGAGAGAGAGAGGAGAGACGTGTTGACTTTTTTTTTTTTCTTTTTGTAAAAGTTCCGTTCAGCTCAACTCTGACAGGGGTCACATCGACATCCAATAGAATCTTGTATCTCTCAGCAATTGTTAACTATAGAAATTTGTCCACATTCTGTCTCTAGTTTTCTTAATACCTTCACGTAAGTTCGTCATGTGTCAGAAGCAGCACTTTCCTCTTCCGTTTATTCAGATTTTTCTGATTTATCATTCTCATTGGTTTTTCTTCCCATTTCTTTTTTTTTTTTTAAAGAACAATCGTTGAACAGCTTTTACTTGCATTTCCTAAGAGGTGCAATCTCCCACTGACTGAGCAAACAATACTATGTTGAACAATTCAGTAGTGGAGAAAATATAGTGCATGCTAACTATTCTTCAGTCATTTAATTAATGAGTTGCCAAAGAGTTTTTTTAGATGGAGAGGGAGAAGAAGAAAAAAAAAATGACAATAAAAGATCAGAGAAAATATGAAATCCTTCTCTAGCAGCATGGAGGGATCATCGTAACCCATCTTGAAGGCAGAACCATTCATGGCGCCTGCTCCGAGGCCTTTTGTCTTCTGGATCGGGCTCATCACGTAGGCATGGGTGGTTGTGTTTGTACTTCCTTGGCATCAAAAGGAGATTTACCTCAGTCTACAATTTCCATGGTATTCTCAACACCAAGGGTCCCAAAAGGGAATCCAACAGCACCCAAAAGCAGCCAGAGAAGGGTAGAAAAAAAATGAGAAGAACATGTGGTGAAAAAAGCAAGTTGCTGAAAAAAAAAAACTATGATCGTTATGTACAGTGTAAAACAGTCGGGGATAATCTTTGAGCCCATGCTTGAGGATCCATTTAAAGATGTAACAGAGGGCAAAAGGTGTCAACAGATAGAATGGTAAGCCACTAATAGAGTTTATTCCTTGAACCTAACCACAGCAATTTGGTTGAAAAGGCACAGGCTCAGTCTTCTCCAAAGCTCTACCATTAGTATGACTTCCTCTAAACGTGAAATACCCAGGCGTTGGTGTCTCCATCACAACAACAAGAGAATCCGCGTTTTAGTGTTCATCGACCATTCGTCGAACAGTAATTGATTTTGGAAAAAAAAAAACTTCAATTCAGCTAGGTGTGGTTTATATTTAAAGTGTTAAAAGCATTCAGATTCCCTCAAGATATGTGAAAATGGGTAGAAAAATTCTACAGAAATATCAAATCGTACATTCTTGTTAAGGTTCAAACTGGTTTGAGATGGAACGAGCATGCAGACCGGGAGTCACTTATCTATGTTACGTTTGAAGTTAAGCATTATCTTCGCGAAATATGCCCTACGTGGAAGAATAATCAACTATATCAAACCCAATCTTCTTCAGCATGCGGATAATCGTTTAGAATGCGATGGAAAATTTATTTGGAAATATCTAAATACTTTAGAAAATTTTTATTCGTGTGACATGTGAACCTTATGTAAAGTAGCGGAAACTGGTTGGGGAACTTCACTAATTCTACAGTTTGGTATATAGACCACTTTGATTTGATCTAGAAATTGCAAAAGGTCAACGTGCTCAAAATTCGGTTAACGTTTACTCCGAACTGTTCAATTATTTACTTAATAGTGAAAAAAGATTAGAGTGTAACATTTTGTGGAACATTCTGATGAGAGCGCAACCAGAATGGATAAGGTAGCAATACAAAAATTACTAATTTATCAAAACTAAATCATTTGTCCACATGACAGCTTCGAGATTTCAAAGTTACCGGTTTGTGTAGAATAAGAAACCACACACAATTGAATGAACAACAGTACACACAAATATTAGGAATGGTGGTTTTGGAATACCAGAACTGAAAATCGTTGCGTCAACTTGGCTAAAAAAAGATAAAAACTATTACAAATTGTTACACACACACACACACACACACACACACACACACACACACACACACACACACACACACACACGTAACGTATATAACTAACCAACAACAAGTTTTTAAAAAGTGCTCAACCGAGTTGAGAGCGGCATCTGTTAAAAATTGGATTAAAATGTAAGCATTAAAACCTACAGCGCTGTTTCATGCTGATGCAGTCGTCAGGATATGGGGGGTCAGTGTTGTCGGTGTTTTTTATACGTGTTTGCTGTCTGCCATCACGTGCGGTCATTGTTTTTCATGTGTTTTTTTGTTTTCTGTTCGCTGATAGGAACTTCCAATTGTGTCTGCAATTGTTAACCATTTCTATCCTAGTGTTTAGGGTTGCTAATTGTGGTTGCATAGTCATATATTTTTTTTGTTAGACATAAATTACATGTTTTTGAAATGTTATGATATAATGCAGCTTTTTAAAAAAAAATTTTCAGGATATGTTGTAGTCTGTTTTGTTTATCTTTGAGTTTCCAAATATATTTACTCAATTATGTTTGATTTTTGTATCTTTCTTTGTTAAATGACTGTTTATGATTTGCATATCTAGTTTTAAAACTGGTTTTCAGTGATACCTATATATGTTTTCTTCAGCGTTCTCTGATTTTACAGTGGCTTGATATACAATATTGCTGTGGAGGCATTTATTGTTTAGAGGGCACTGTTCTTTCTTGGTACAATGCAAGATTTCCTTTCTTCACCCTCATTTGTCTCTGTACTGCTTTTCGTTTTGTTGGTTGAATCAATGATGTTTTTGAGATTCGGCATACATGAGTATGATAATTTGATGTTGTGCCTGTTAAATATCTTAAACAGCTTGTGCTCTTTTGGGAAAGAAGATGTCAGAATTTTAAAGAATTCTTTCCTACATTTGTTTTAACTCTTTCATCGTATGGGGGGTTGTACCATATGATTTTCCTTTTCCTCTTCTTCTTGTGTCTGCTCATATCATTTCCTGGGTCATAATGTAATTTATAGTTGGAGCCACTTTGGTGTAACGCTTCTTGGTACTCAGCTGCAGTGTTATTAAATACTGTTTCATTACATGACAGATTAGATAATCTCTTGTTTATGCCTCTAGGAATTGTTTTGAGTATGGAAGGTGGGTGATTACTTTTGATATGTACATAAACAGGTGCGTCAATTGGTTTTTTGTATGGTTAAATGTATGTTGGTTGAGGTCTAACGTAATGTCTAAATAATTCACTAAAAACCTTGTTGCGAAATGCGTGATAGTGTAGAGAACAACAAAACTGAAATTAATGCCGTCAAAGTCTAGGCAGAGGCATGAAACGCAGCCCGAGAGAGCTGTCAATCGAGGAGAATCTCTAGCAGGAGATGGTGGTGGTACGGTAGCCAGTCCTGCAGTGCGTGCTGCAAAGGATGTCGTCTTTGATAATGTTGGTGCATTTTCAGCACCAGGTGACGCCACAGTCCTGTTCTCTGGAGTTGTGAGCGGCGTGACAAATGCAGCTTTGACACTGTCCACAGACACCTTCATCTAAACGGCCCTTGATGTCAAGGGTGTAGAACCTGTCATCAGTTGGTTTCAAAGCTTGACCCATACGGATGGCTACCCTTTGTCGTGTTGTATTTCGCGTCACGTCTTTGATTATCTATGTGTACTTGTGTATGCTGTCAGCCACTTCTCATTTTAATCGTCCCTCATTTGATTCTGCGCCGAATATGAGAAGATCAGTGCTTTCTCGTTCTTTCTCTTTTGTTTTTGCCTGAAGAAGATCCAAGAGGTCGAAATTCATAGCGTTTTGTCCCGTACTCTGTTTGTCTATGTCCTTGGCGTTAAGTAACCCCTTCTCTTTCTAAATTTTGTCATTAGTGTCAATGATGCGGTAAGGGCCGTCATACACTCGTTGGAGAGGGTGGTGGTGAGCATCATATCAGACGTAGACGAACCCTGTGGAGGCCAGGTTTGAAGGTAGGTAGACAGGCTGTTTCCATGGAATGTTGGGGCTGATAGCAGCACAGTGTGCATGGTGTGCTGGATATGTTTGAGGAACATCGAGTCTGGTTCCATGGTGCGTGCATCTTGCGGTTGAAGAAATTCGCCAGGTAGGTGAAGAGTTGAGCTGTAGACAAGTTCGGCAGGGGGACATCCAGGTTCCACCCGCCATGAAGAACATATCCGCAACAGGACCAATGGCAGCTCCGCAAACAAACTAGGGGTGGTAGTGCGTGCTTTGAGTACTGCCTTCAGTTGATGGTAGAAACGGTCAACCATGCCATTTGCCTGTGGGTGGTAGGTTGAGGTTGTGTGAACTTTAATTTCCTAGAGCTTGTTGGATTCAGTCCCGAATACCGAAGTGAATTGCCTTCCTCGATCGGAGGTAATGTCTTCAGGAACACCAAAACCTGGCAATCCAGTGATGGACAAGAGCTGCCGCACGTGTAAACAGGCATGGGCGTCAGGAAGAGAGATGGCGTATGGTCACCTGGTGAAGTGGTCAACCAGGGTGAATGAACAGGGAGGTCTTACTTGACTGGCTGGCAGAGGTCCACATGTGGACTGCAGAACGTGGCAGTTAGAAGCGGGCGCTCCACCAAATGGCGCACGTAAGTGCCGATGAATTTTGTAGGGTTGACAAGCATGACATTCCTTGTATCATTTGCGAATGTCACGCTTCGTGCCATGCCACACAAAGCGTTGGGTGATGGCTTCTTGCGTGGGGCGTGCACCTGCATATGAGAGTCCATGGATTTGATCCAACACCGGGCGAGTCCATGAGTTTGGCAAAATTGAGCGTGTGACACACCTGCAGAGGACGCATCACACAGAAGAGCTGATGAATCAAACTGGATGTCTTGAAGCCTGAGGCCAGTGGTAGCTGTGCGATAGAAGTCCATCTCACAAGACTGAACATGGTCTTGAGCAAGCTGGTTGAAGCTGCCCACAGAGCAGATGCTCTCTGCCTCGGAGTTGGAGTTGATGCTGAAGCGTGAAAAGGCATCAGCACCCACATTGAACTTTCCCGTGATGTACTGGATGTCAGTGGTGGACTCAGCTATGTAGGAGGGGTGTCTAGTCTGTCGAGGAGAGCGACCAGTGCGACTCCTGAGAGCAACACTAACGGCTCGTGATCAGTGTACAGTGTGAAAAGTTGTCTGTCTG